>JZKD02S1962200.1:263989-276216 GCA_000966675.3 Picea glauca
GGGGGTGGCTAGTGGTAAATCCGTTGGGAGTTGCTACGCCTACGGTTGGGTGGAAACAAGCACCCCTCTCAGCAGTTACTTAACCCTGGTATTATTTCTGATAAGTGTTCTACCTCTGGCACTTTGAAATATGTGTATTTTGATAACTATTCTCATAAGCTGTGGAACTGTGAATGTTTTCATTATAAGAATGACTGTATGATGTCTGATCAGTACTAGTAGTTGTATATGCTTATAACAGAAAAACTATGCATGGCTTATGTTGATAAATGAATTTAATTATGCTTAAGTTGAACCAAGTCAGACTTCCATCCCATTCTCAGGAAGTTGTTTCCCCTTATCTGTCTCCAGGGATGCCCCATAATAGATCTCTTCACAGAGATTCCCTCCTTGGGAAGGTTTACTAAGAACCTGGAAAAAGGACTTGAATGGGCAAGTCTTAATAACCCTGTACGAGGAGGAATGTCCCTCTTAAAATTTCAAGGTTGCAGTGTAGGGATAAGCAACGAATCGACGGATGAGATCCCGTCGGAAGACCCAGGGTCATTCACAATCGTTAGATTGACGAAAGAAACAAGGGCGTTACCTACCTTTCCCCTTTTTCCTCTATCTTCATGAATAGCGAGGAAATCAGGATCGTAGACCCCCAAGGTCCATGAGAACATTTGGACTGTTGATCTTTCCACATCCACGAAGTAGTGGAAGAATGCACGAGGTGGGACAGATCTGAGCCGTTAGATCTTAGCTAGAAAAACCCGACAGCCGTTGGATCCGTTAAGAGATGCATGAGGGTTAAACCTTCGTGAACAGTAGGGATAAAATCTCGACGAGAGGGTTGACACATCGGGATATCGGTACTCGGGGTATCGGAATTCTCAAGGTTGAGAAAGTCGGGCATTTCAAGTCTCGAAACAATGAAATGGTCTGGACCGTCTGTTTGTGCAGACACGTGGCAGAAATCGAGAGCCCGTCGGTATATTGGCTACCGGGGCTTTGAGTTGACAGAGAATTTCTATCATCGGGGTACCAAAAAATCTGAAATCACAAGATTGGATCAAGGCCGTCTATCAGTCGGGGCACATGGTGGAGATCTATACCATCAGGGAAGTCTCAATAGAAAAGTCAATAGGTGCATCGGGGTTCGACATTTCGCGAGTCCTGAGGACAAGACTTCTGGAGCATCAGAATTCGTGAGATCACGAGAGACGATCAGGACCGTCCATCTTGAGGAGGACGCGTGGAGGAGATCAGAGCATTCGGGAGATTTCCTAAAAATAAAGTCGTCCATCGACATTTCGAGAGTCGGGAAATCGGGAATCCCGTGGACAAGAAGTCCTTGCAATTCGGAATCGCGAAGTCCGAAATTTCGACAAGGAAGGGAAAGCTCCATCGTGGGGGCCAGCTGTCAGCATAGCGGAGAATCGAGATTCGAGAGATCGACAGTCCCAAGAAAAAATGTATTTAGGCATTTGAAACCCTGAAGTCCCGATAGAAATCAGGGACCATTGGTTTCATGGGAGATCACAACCGTTGATCGCGCTAAAGGCGAAAAGGGGTTGTTAACTAATGTCATATCGTGAATCGGAGGATCGCGAGTCCTGAGGAAAAATGCATTTTGGCATTGAAAAGTCTGAAACCCCAATAAGCAGTGTGGATGTGGTCATATGGGGGAAGGTCACGTGGACCAAAGGTCTAGCCGGAAGGGCTAGCTGAAGTCAGAGCGTATCAGATTTTGGAAGCCCAAAACCCCGAAAGGAGATAGGGCTGTGGTCTTGTGAGATAGTGGTCATATGGGCCAGGAGTTTAGCCAGGAAGGCTAGCGGGTAAAGGGGTGCATCAGAAAATTGGAGATTGGGAGTTCGAGAGGATAGGAACTCTTGTCAGCAGGAATCACGAAACCCCGAAACCCAAAATTATCATCGGGGAAATGTCACAGGTGCGTGAAGAAGAGGCTGTGACAGGGAAATAAGGACCTATGGACCGGGTTTGGTAGTTCGCTGCTGCGAGCTTCGGGGATTCTCATTGTTGAGAAATCAACGAAAAATTTTGATTTTAGGTAGTGGGTATGTTACAAGGGAAAACTAGTGTTGAGAATGATTTATTATGCTAAAATCAGGGCTCCAATAATAGGGATAATGGCCCACTGAGAGAAACACAACTGCAGACTAACCTGGCAAGGGATAACCTATTGTACAATCAATTGTGTCATACTTTTCTAGGAATCCACAATTGTCTCTTCCTTGAACCGTGGATATCCACCAACTAACTCACTGTGATCCATGAATTTCCATGACTGTCTCAACTGTGACCCATAGATGTGTACGAAAAGCTCTATACACTCCAAAACTCTCTTGTGGCTTCCTTCTGTTGAAACCCACTTGTGTATGCCTCTGTTCTCTCTTCTCCTTGAATTGTATGATCTCTAGATGAAGGTCCTTCTTCACCTATCCAAGATATTTAACCATATTCCTTCATGATCCAATATTTTGTGGCGACTCCCTCAACACCTATCAAGTGTATTTCTCTACCACCCTAGCCTTGATTTTATAATCGTGAGTTACAATCTATTTCTAATATCAAAAGTCATCTATGGTTGAGATTACTTCTCACACTCACTTTTAGATTTAGATTACATGTTGCATGCTAAGTACTTTTAGCATGTCTCATAAATAACTCAATTAACTAATTACATAATTAATTGATAGAAAACAATTTTCTTTAATAATTCTTTTAACTAAAGTAAATTCAAGAATAGAAGGATTTGGACGTTTTCCACATGTATAGACACATAGACCTGTGTGGAAATACTTGTCTGATGATACCACTAGCATCAACACTCCCTCTTAGTGAGGAAGGTATTATGCACCATTCCAAGTCCGTCCCTGAAGAATACAAACTTCCCTTTCTCCAAGGGCTTGGTCAAAATATATGCAACCGACTCATCTGTGGAAATATACTGAAGCTTCATTACTCCTTTCTGGATCCTATCCCAAATGAAGTGATACATGATCTCAATATGCTTGGACTTATCATGTAATACTAGATTCTCAGAGAGTTTGATACAACTTTGATTATCATAGTATATCATTGTAGGCTCCAATTCCTGACCAAATAAACCTGTAAGCAATTTGTGAATCCAAATGGCTTCACATATATCTTTACTCCCTGCTACATACTCTACCTCTGTTGAACCGAGTGCCACATAAGTTTGTTTTCTATTGAACCAAGTAATCATTGTTGATCCCAAGCTGAAGCAACACCCTGAGGTTCTCTTTATGTCTACTTCACTGCCTGCCCAATCTGAGTTTGTATATCTCTACAACTCTACTCCATCGCCTCCATGATATCTCAATCCATACTCCATTGTACCTCTCAAGTACCTGAGCACATGCTTTATTGCAATCTAATGCACCTACCTTGGATCTACCATGAACTGACTCAAGGTGTTCATATAAAAACAGATATTTGTTCTAGTGTTGACCAAATACATTAAGGACCCTACCAGTTGCATGTATATCTTGGGATCCACCAACTATGAATATGAAGTGTCAATCTTCTTCGGATTGATAATCATAGTTGTAGGCATCGGTTTACAATCCTCCATCCCAAATCTCCTCAGGATCTTGTTGGGCCCCAACAACCCCCTTCTTTTTCTTTAATCAAAATCTAGGGTCCCTCGAAATTCTATTTGGATTCTTCGTTGTTTCCCTTTGACTTGATTGGATTGGTATTGGTTTTCTTTGTTTAGAGGTTGGTTTGATTTTATATTCTTTTCTTTTGTTTGGTTTGAATTTCATGAAATTTAAATGCCATTTCGTTTTTCTTTCTACAAAGTTTTAATGTTGATTGACGAGCTTCATAATTTGGGAGTTTTTATTACGACACATCTTTTCTATGACATTTGTTTACATTTGATCAAATTTGAATGAGGGAGAGACGAACATAGAAATCTTAATTTAAACGAAAATCGTAATATTTATCAACTATTACTTTCATTTAAACTATGATTATGTTTTCGTCTTTTGCTCATTAACAATCATTTACACAAAATCATTTGGTAGGTTTAATTAATTAAATTATTTTGTTAGTTTGGATTTCATTTCAAAATAAAAATAAAATAATAAAAAAAAGAATTATCTATCATTTGTTTGATTTTGTGAAAACCCAAAATTAATATTTTTCTCCTCTCCATCAACTTGAAGCTTCTAGAATTTTAAGATCATATTTGAAAGGAAAATATAAAGAATGTTTGTTTAGAACTTATAGTTAGTTTAAATTCATTTTTTATTTTATTGTTCTATATTTTGTTTTATTCACAATTTTTAGGTTATTAATTTAGGTTTCCTTGTGTTTCAGAGGTTTCTATTATCAGTTATTTGGTACGGATCTGATCATGGCTTGATTTTATTATCTAAATACGTTCAAGATAATTGATCCAAAAATAATATTGGATTGCTGCAAATAAATTATGAACAACAACAGATAAGATTTGGAAATGCGTTCAAGAACAGATAGACAATTTTGTGGGACTTGTTTTAGCCAAACCGTAAGGAGTTTGAAGAAACGGTTGAAAACCCATCTTCAGAATGGACCCATTTATCTCTTGCGTGGGAATTTTCCCAAACAAATGCACGATTTGAGAGATATTTGTGTCTCTTTATGAGACAAATTTTAGGTGACATAAATTATTAGTGACGCCCAGACTGTTCATTCATTGTATAAATATATGAGAAAGTTCAGAGCCAAGAAGATCCAAAGAAATTGAGAGGAGGATTTTTATCCTTTCTCTTTTGTATATTATTTCTTTTGTAAAATTTTTTCTTTTCAAATGGAGTAACGGATGGTTGGAATCTTTGGGAGAATGGACAAGTATTTTCAAAGAAGAATATGGAATTCCAGATTGCTTAATGGATTTTGTCCTGTGAGTAAAATGGTTGTATTTTCATTATAATATCTTCATATTCTTTGAATAATTGTTTATGCATTGATTTAAATTAGCTTTAGTCTGTTCTATCAATACATGGTTAATTGTTATCATTTATATATTATTTTTTTTCAATATTTAAGAGTCTATTATCCCAAAAGTTCTTCCTAGACCATATGATGAACATATTTTGTTGAAATTATATGAGAAAGAAGTTTACTCTTTGGCTTTCGTCCTATGTATACTTTGTAGTGTTTTTTCATTGTCTTCTCATGTAATTTCTTGATGTGAAATGTTATCTATGTCGAATTAGCTTTAGTCAGTTCTAGACATAATATTTTATATCATGTTTTTCTTTATGTTGTTCATTATCTTTTGGTTTAGTTTATATCTGTGACTGATCATCTATTCAAGTATTTTGAGTTTACATCTGATGCTAGATAACTGGTAACACCATTCTTGAGAATTGGAATTTCTTTCATTTTCAGTTATTGGACATTTCAAGGTCACAAGATATATAATTATTTGTCTTTCTGTCGTTATAAACTCACTTCGGAATATGAAACACTTTCTTGAATTTCTTCAGGAAGTATTATTCTTTCTTTTGTCATAGGTTTACACTTGACATAGGTTAAGAGAAGCTCATACAAATATAGAGAGATGAATTTAGCTTAGTACTGTTGATCAATGAGAGGTTAGTAGGTTCATTGCTTTCTTTTATTCAGATTTGTTTATATGAATGAGACGATGATTTCATTAATTAGCTTTGATTGTTTCTGTGTCATTGTTTCAATTGTATTCGCTTATTATTTATTAGTTTAAAATATTTAAACATTAAAAAAAACAAAAAGATCTTTGTTCTTACTTTATCTTATTTTGAATCATTATTATGAACATTCATTTTCGCAAGATTTCAAGTAAACCTTGTAAACTATATATATTGTTTATAATCATTTGTATATTCATGTTTCTTTTTAATAAACATTAGTAAGTAATATATTATTTGTTAGAATCATAGCTTTAGATCAGTTTATTTATTTTACTGTTTTTAGGACTTTAGTTGGCTAATGGAGCCATTAAACCCATCGGGTCAGATCATACCAAACGGCTTGGGTTAATTAGACAACCTTGGTCCGGATCTAACATTCTAGTTGATGGTGTGTCATTTACGCCTGTCAACATATCTCTATTACATACTTCCCTTTTCTAAGGAAGATCTCTCCCGATACCTACCATACCTCTAGCCCCAAGAAATAATGCATCAATCCAATTTCCTTCATCTCTAACTAACTAGACAAATCTTCTTTTCACCCTGCAATAAGCTCTTCTACACCTGTTGATTAAGGGATTTTTCCCCTATGATCTTGGGTCGTAATCACAACAAAAGAAAGACCGAGTGAAAGAGATAAATGTCTCCCCACAGTGACAAACACACAAAAATCAAAGAAAATAACTACTTTATTTAGGAAAAGGTATGGATAGAGAGGAGAAAATAAGGTTCACCTTATTCTCCCGTTTGATGTTGATCCCTACTCCAATTCATCGAAGAGATTCTAATATTTTGTTGGACTTAACCTGCAAGACAGATACAAAACTAGGGATGCGAAAAAAGTAGTTATACAATTATAAACATGTGCATATAATATGTCATATGCAAAGTAAGAATATAGATAAATGTACAATGAAGAGAAATTTGGGGGAAAACAAGCTTGTTATTACTAGTAATTGGAAAAGGTAAGTTACAACCTTGTCCTGCCTGAGGCACTGTCTTGAAGCCAACTATCTAGGTTCCTCCGGGAATCTTCAAGCATCAAATCAACCGATAAATACTTCTCTTAATGACTCAGATAGGGATAAGGATACACCATATAGTCATATAACAGGAGAAAGAAGCTCTGGAAAAGGAATTTCTAAATTAAAGGGGATGTTGCTCAGAGAAAATAGGGGAAGGAGGATTACTAGATGTTGGCAGCATAACTTTGCACTAATGGACTTGTCCTCTCCTTAGTTCTCAATGATTGTTTTATTTTTTCCAAAGAGGTTTGGGGAGTTAGATTCCATTGAGTACGAGAAATGGTCGTTGGGAAACAATCCCAACTGAAAAATCCGCCCAAAAACACATAATTATTTTATTTTTCACCAAAAATGGGCATTTGCGGGTTACAGTGAGGGAAGACACGGATGTTCATGTGTTGCACTAGGGAAAACCACAGATATGCTCTTAAATCATGCTTTTTAGATGATTTTGGAGGTGACTTTTAGGCAAAATTCTAGCAAGCATTGGGAAAGGGTTAGTCCATGGCACAAAAGCATAAGTGTGGCATTTTGTGTTATAACACCTGTGAGAAATAAATAATCAATGTATAGAACCAATATGAGAGGATCCTCTCCAACAAGTATGAAGTACAAGTTAGGATCTGCATCACTCTTGGTAAAGCCCATACTTTACAAGTATCCATCAATCCTGGAATACCACACCCTCGGTTCTTATTTGAGTTCGTACAAGGATTTCTTAAGCCTACACACATGAGACTCCCTCACATGTACCTCAAATCCCTGAGGTTTCTCTATGTATACTTCTTCCTCAATGATCCTGTTGAATAATGTTGTTTTCACATCCATCTAATGTATCCTCCACTTCATAACTGAAGCAATAGAATTAGCTTCTCAAATAGAAGAATACTTGGCAACTGGAACAAATGTCTCATCATAGTCTACTCCCTCTTTTTAGGAGAAACCTCTCACAACAAACCTTGCCTTGAACTTCTTTATGCTACCATTTGCAACATCATTGATCTTGTAGAGCCACCTGGAACTCATAACTAACTTCCCCTCCAGTCTTGTTACTATGTCCCAAAAATCATTACTCATAATAGAGGTGTACTCATCTACCATGGCATCCTACCATACATGTTGATCTGATGCTTCCTCAAAACTATAAGGCTCAACATTAACTATGCTACTCATAATTTCCATATAGTTCGAAAACTTCTGTGTATTCCTTCTCTCTCTGACCACACTCCTAGAAGCCTCACCAACATCCCTCAATGTTTATACTATCCATATGGGTCTCTTGACAGGGCTGGAAGGGGATAAATCCCCCTCTCCACCTGAAGTCTGAACTACTGTCTACTTCTCATCCTTCGGAGCTTGCTACTCCTTGTCCTCTGTCTCTGATGATGACTCATGAGTACTCATAGATGTTAATTTCTCCTCTAACTTCACATGTATGCTCACAACTATCTTCCTATGCATTGGAATAAAGATCTTGTAAGCCTTTGAGGTCTCACTGTACCACACAAATATACCCTTCTTTCATGAAGGCTCCAGCTTCATCATTGTCTCCACTAGCACATGGATGTAAACTGGACAACCAAATATCCTCAAATTTCTTATCTCTAGCTTCACCCCTGAGAATGCCTCCTCTAGAGTATTGTACCCCAATATCCTAAGAGGAATATTGTTCTACACATACATCGTTGTATTACAAGCCTTTGCCCATAAAAACATAGGAAAATCTTGATCATGTATCATAGTCTTGGCAGAACCAATGATGGACTAGTTCTTCCTCTCTGCAACCCCATTCCGTTGAGGGTTGTATGAGACTTCCAACTCCCTTTTGATCCCTGCATCCTTGCAGAAATCCTTGAAGTCATTGGAGGTGTAATCTCACCCATTATCTGACCTTAAGACCTTAATTTTTATCCATGTCTAGTTCCCTACCTGAGCCTTGAAATATTTGAACTGATTAAAGACCTCATCCTTAGTCTTCATAAATAAGATCCAGGTTTTCCTTGAAAAATAATTAATAAACATCACATAGTATGATGATCCCTGTAATGATGCTACTGACATTGGCCCACTTGCATATGAGTGGGTAAGATCCAAGATTCCCTTGGACCTACTCTTGCTGCTCGAAAAACAAGCCCTGACATTCTTTCCAAGTGCACACCCTTTGCACACTCCCTGTTGCTCAATACTAAAATTTGGAAGACCTGTAACAATCTCCCTCAGAATAGATAATTCCCTATAGTGTAGGTGTAACATCCCCGACCACCAACAGGCAGGGAAATGCCACTACTATGGAATATACACTTATATATAATATGTATTAAATAAAATTAACACATTTAACATAGATTTACTGCCATCATACAGACTTAAATAGAATTAACAACAATTCATACATGTAGTAGAATACATGAAAACATACAAGCATCACATACATGCATAAACATATAGGAATTAAGCAAAGAAATGATACTTATCTTTGAAACTAGAGTAATTCCACCAACTACGTGTAGACCTTCCATGAACCTCCCAGCCTTAGACCACATTTCTCATCACGCTCAGTAGTGGGTCACCCCCGAGCTGTGACCAAGCTCCACCTCGGGCAAGGGAATCCTAGACTAGGTTGAGGTTACAGGAACACTGCACAGTGAAACTGAAAGGATACTCTCCAGGATCCTTCTTACGACCACTACTTATGGAATCTCATTCCCCACATGCATGTTCCACCTGGGAGTATACACCTTCACTATCACATAGTCCATCGATTGCTTCACCTCCCTCTCAGGGTCTCGACAACAGGCTAGATCGAGAATTCTCAGAGCTTCATAGTTGGTGTTGGACTCTCTATGGGATAAAACCACTTCCCAACAAACTCTCTCACCTGGAGAGAGATGCTCACAGGCCTGACAACCTACCTCTTCAACCACGGGCCTGACAACCTGATTCTTCAACCAGTTACAACTCAATTACCACAAGGTAAGGATGACAACAAAAACAACAACATTCGGTTAACTCACGGGTGACAACATCAACAAGAGATTGGGTATGGATGCCCAAAAATAACAACAGTCCCACTAATACACAACATGGCTCAGGTGACACATAGGAAATCAACCCAAATGGTTAAGCATGAACTCGGATTTGCAATGTGGATAAACCTGTGTTCACAGGGCACACAGGTCGGCTTCTCCCTTCCCACTGGTTTCTCAGATTTGCAGGGTTATGCAGAGGAAGACACAGATGTAAAATGGGTTCAGACAGAGATTCCCCATGAATTTAGGCTGAGGATGGAAGAAAAACAGGAAGCGAACCCATGCGGAGGTTGGAAGAATGACCCAAGAACCCCCAACACAGCTGATGCTTCAACTTTTAACTGCATGTACCTAGGTCAACACTTGTCTTCCTGGAGCTACATGTGTTCCCTTTTGTACACATTGCCTCTCCCAGGACTTAGGATAAAAACATTTCTTTCACACAGCTTTGGAATAATAATAAATTATTATTCTCAAGGACTTAATCCCCTAAGCTTATCCTGTAGGCCCGAACACTAAGCCTCCTCCCTTACCCACCCTGTGGAAGCTTATTCCCCCATCACTCTTTCTTGATGGTCGGTCTGCACACAATGATGTTTATATTTTATTAATGATTTTGCATAATTACATATACAAAACAGGCCCATGGACTTTAACACTTAGGCCCTCCTGCCTAATAAACACACAAGCCCACCAACTTATCAACACTCGACTCACCATCCTACAAGTCATGTTTACAAATTCATAATTACAATAGGGGCTCATCCTTGGGGATACTACAATCCCCTCCCCTTATTTTTGCACTGTCCTCAGTGCAACTCTTTACATAGTATCAACAAGATTTCCAAAATCTTCAAAAAGATGCAGATATTATGCCTGCATAACATCCTCATGCTCCCATGTCACATCCTCAGGACCGTACCAGGTCCACTGGACCTTTACAATCCCTATGGCTCGATTCCGAAGCTGTTTTCTCTTCCGGTCCAATATGCACATCGAATTCACTTGCAAGACGCCTTCTTGCTCCACCTGAATCACATTCCAATAAATAACATGATTAGCATTAGGTATATATTTATTAAGCAATGAAACATGAAACACATTATGTATAGTCATGGATGCAGGTAATTCAAGCATATACGCAACTAGTCCAATCCTTTCTAGGATTTCAAATGGCCCACAATGTCTGGCCGCCATCTTGGAACAGTTTCCCAACCTCAAGGAACTTCTATTGGCTTTCAATTTAAAGAACACATGACCACCCACTTTAAACTCTCTATGAGTTCTATTCTTATCAGCATAACTCTTCTGCCTGTCTTGGGCATCTTTCAAATTCTACTTAATCTTCAACATTTTCTCTTCCATTTCCTTGAGAAAATCTGGCCCAACTACTGCTCTATCAGCTGGGTTATCCTAGCTTACTGGAGTATTTCACTTTCTGCCATAAAGTTCTTCAAATGGGCTCATCTTCAATGATGCTTGACACCCATTTTTGTAGGCAAATTCTACCAAGTGTAGGTAATATTCCCATTTAGATGGTGTGTCTATCACATACATCCTTAGCATATCTTCTATCACTTGATTCACCCGCTCTGTTTTCCCATCCAACTCAGGATGATAGGCTGTGCTGAAATTCAGATTCTTTCCAAACCCTTTGAATAGCCCTTTCTATAATTTTGAGGTGAATTTCAGGTCTCTGTTGGACACAATTGTCTTGGGAACACCGTGCAATCGTGCCACTTCCCTCATAAATATATCGACAGCATTGGTTTCCTTGTGAGTAGTCTTTAGTGGAATAAAATGGGCAGATTTCGTAAGCTTGTCCACCACCACCATGATTGAATCATGTTGTTTATCGGTCCTGGGAAATATTGTGATGAAGTCCATTGTCACCACTTCCCACTTCCACTCAGGAATGGGTAAAGGTTGTAGCAACCCTGCTGGGTGCCTATGCTCATCTTTGACCTTTTGGCAATCCATACATCTGGCAATGTATTCTACTATTTCTTTCTTCATACCTAGCCAAAAGTATTGGCTCTTGACTGCTACCACAGTTTTATGATATCTAGGGTGCCCAACATAAGGCACATTATGCATTTATTTCAAAATCATAAGTTTCAATTCCTGGACATTAGGCACATAAACTCTATTTTTGTACAGGAATGTTCCATCAGCTTCTAACTTATAATCTTCCACTCTCTATAGCAACTTACCTTGTTGTATCTTTGCTACCAATTCCTGGTACTGCAAATCTACATTTGAAGCTTCCAAAATTATGCTTTTAATATCAGTTTGGTACATGCTAATGGTTGTAGCATGTAGTTCATGCACTCTCCCGTTGAGCGCATCTGTAATGTCCCCCACGTCTTAGAGAGGTAATGAGGAGACTCAGTGGCCTGGGCACCCCCACTAGGTCATAGTCTCACACTGAAAGGGGGGGAAAGTCAAGAAGTTAAAAGTTATATTTTTAAGTTGACTTA
>JZKD02S1962200.1:282493-315049 GCA_000966675.3 Picea glauca
TACATCTTGAATATATTGTGATCTCCATGTGTTGATGAATCTTGTATGCACTTAATAACTCAATAAATCAGTAGTAGTTAGTGATTCCAAGAAAGAATTTGGCTTGGGATCATTAAAGCATCAGCCACTTTGTTCTCTTTTCCTTTGATATTCTTGATATCAAAGTCATATTCACAAAGAAACTCCAACCACCTACTCTGCCTAGAATTCAAGGTTGGCTGATCAAACAAATACTTCAGACCGTTATGGTCTATCCTCAGCTCAAATTTCCTTCCCATGAGGTAATGCCTCCATTTCTTTAGAGCGTGCACTATGGCCACCAACTCCAAATCATGAGTGACATAGTTCTTTTCATGCTCTTTCAACTTTATAGATTCATAACATATTACAAATCCTTTATGGCTGAGGACTCCTCCCAGTCCTTCTTTGCATGCATCTGTGCACACTATGAAATATTCATTCGGATCTGCAATCCTTATGATTGTAGCACTGGTTAATAGTTGCTTCAATCACTGGAAGCTTCTCTCACATTCTTCTGTCCATTGAAACTTCTTCTCCTTCCTTTGCAAGGAATTGATAGGGTAAGTTATCCTTGAGAACCCTGCAATGAACCTTTTGTAATAGCCAGCTAGTCCCATAAAGGATATGACTTCTACCACATTTTTCGGTGCCGACCATTCTCTGATGGCCTCAATATTCTCAGGATCTATGGCTATCCCATCCTTTGAAGTGATATGACCCAAGTAATGGATTTGCTTTTGATAAAATGAGAACTTGATCAACTTGGCATAAAGTTGGTTCTCTCTTAACACCTGCAACACCATCCTCAAATGTTGTTCATGCTCTTCTTCTGACTTGGAATACACCAGGATGTCATCCAAAAATACTATGACAAACTTGTCCAGATTGTGCCTGAGTACACCATTCATTAAACACATAAAAACAACGGGTGCATTTGACAACCCAAAAGGCACCACTGTGAATTCATAAATACCATACCTTTTTCTGAGGGCGGTCTTACTGATGTCTTCATCATGTATTCTTACCTGGTGATATCCTGATCTAAGATCTATTTTCAAAAATATCTTAGCATCCTTCAACTGGTCAAAGAGATCATTGATCCGCGACAGAGGATACTTGTTCTTAATAGTCACTTTGTTTAGTTATCTGAAATATATGCACAATCTCAATGTCCCATCCTTCTTCTTCATGAACAGGACCAGGGAACCCCAAGGTGACACACTTGGGCATATATACCCCTTCTTTAGAAGCTCTTCAAGATGCAATTGCAATTATTTTAGCTCTAGTGTACTCATTTTGTAAGGAGCTTTCGACACTGGAGTTTCTCTAGGCATAAGGTTTACAGAGAAATCAATATCCGTCTTCGGGGGTAATCCTGGTACCTCCTGGAACACATCCCCAAACCCCTTTAGTGCCGCATGGTCTTCGATCTTGGACACCTTATCCTTAGGTGCTTTCTCCAAGTGGGCTGCAAATAATTGGCAACCTTTCCTGTAGCACTTCTTCAGCTGCATTGATGATATTTCTCTGATAGCAACAACTTTGGGAATTCCTTGGACTGTCCTCTAATTTCCTTCCTCATCCAGGCAAGTGAATTCCTTGTTACGACAATCTAAGATGGCGTGGTGCTGGTCCAACCAGTCCATACCAATTAGGAAATCGTAAGAACCTAAAGGAAAGATATTCAGGTACACCTTAGTACTCAGTCCATTCATGTCCACTAGACATGATTTAACCAGCTCAACAGCCTTTCTCTTGGCTCCAGTAGCTAGTTGCACTAACCAAGATTTCTCATGCTTTCTTCTTGGTAAATGCAAACTTTCCACCATTCTAGGATCTACATAACTATGACTAGCTCCTGAGTCAATTAAAATAGTAAAGGCATGGTTATTGATCATACCTTCAACTTCAATCATGTGTGATTGAAACTCATCTTTCTTGTTGTCCAAGGATGCATAAATCCTTGGTATTATACTGCCCATGTCATCCACTATTTCATCTTGCTGAACATTATGGAAAACTCTCGCTTTGCCATTTTTGTGGGGACAATATCTGTACTTGTGGTTCCCCTGACAACCCCAACACTAAATGGGTGTTTGACTTGGCCTTTGTCCCCCTACATCATCCATTCTCATATCTCTAAACGATGGTTGTCCTTGAGGACTGTTTCTGAAAAAGGGAGGTTTGTTTCCCTTCTACCTCAGCTCTTTCTTAAACTTCTTTTGGTCATCCCAAGTCTTCCGAAAAGTGGAATTTTCTCTTTGCTACTCATACAAGAAATTTTCTCTCTTTATAGTTTCTTCCATAGTCTTAGGGTCATCATACTAGATCTTGTCACCAATGGAAGGTGGAAGTCCACTCAGATACCTTTGAATCTTGATAGTTTCATATTTGATGAATGGAACATATTTCAACAACTCCAAGAACCTTCATTCATATTCATCAATGGTCATGTTTCCCAGCTTGAGTTCAAAGAACTCTTTCATCTTTCAGTCATAATATCTCTTAGTCAAGTATTTATTTTCAAAATACTTCTTGAATTCTTTCCAAGTAACATCTTTTTCTCTAATGTGTTGCACCCGCACAAGCTGATCCCACCACATGTATGATTTTCCTTTCAGTTGATACATTGCAATTCTACCTTCGACATGAGAGGAATAATTATGTAGTTGGAAATATTTCCTCATGCCGAGCAACCATGTTTCAGAATCTTCTTGCTTCTTGTGTTCTCCATCAAACTTAGGAGGCTTAATCTTGTTGATTTCCCCCTTCAGTTCATCCACTCTGGATCTCATATGTTTTCTGGTAGGAGATGGGATTGAAATAATGTGTGCTTTCCTATTGAAATGTTTTGGGGAGTGACGATGATGCCTCTAACACTCCTAGATATTATTTTCCTCTCAAGGGTTCCATGACTCCTTGTTTTGCTTGAATCACTCTCCTTATCCAACTTCTTTTCGATTCTCTACAAACTATTCATCAACTTTAAGTTGAATTCTCCTTGTTTTTCCTTAGCTTTCATGAGATTTCTGCTATCTTCTTGATGAGTTTGGGCTTATTTTTGCAATCGTTCAATGATTTTCATCATACGCCCTTCCTTATCTATCTCTTCTCCATGTACATTGGATTTCAATCCTTCAACTCCCAAGTGGACGTCCATCCCTTTTACTTCATTCTTTGAACTGGAAGTAGTCCGTGCCTCTTCCATTCTCTAAACTCAACGTCAATTCGCTTCGATCCTGACACTCATTGAACTCTTCAAACACAATGTGTAGACAACCGAAATTTGTCAGGCCATCATTCCTTAACAAATTCCACAGAGTTCATAAACTAAATCTGATTACAGAAAACGTTCATATTTCATGAATTTTCCAATCTCTGCTCGGCTTTATGATAAATTTAGGCCTTACCCCTTTTCTCTTAGCCCCAACTCCTGTGACCACGGGCTGTGACCAAGCACTAGGTCAATAGGCGCTTAATCAGGAATTCGGTTTCCGAAGTCTTCATAATACATCACCACATACTCTCGGAGTTATGAATTAATGAACTCTTGAAGTAGGGTGGATCAACGGTCCACATCTACCCAACATCCAATGAATGACACTCGCTATGGAAATTCTGTCAATGAAGCTTCAGGATGTCAGGACTTTGGAGATTCGGAACTTCGAGTTCTGGAAGCTTTCATGCTTGCTTCATCCCAATATCACGAATTCTGAACTTCTGAATTCTCTATCCTCCGAGCCCACATAGTACAACTATCACCGACTAAGGCGATGGCATGTGGTATGCCTATGAAGTTCCATGTCACCCCAGACGACGTCATCCAATCCCACCATGTTTACCCTATCACTTCGAAACTTCGGGTTTCAGGAGTTTGTGTATCAACACATTCACCTTCTCCCGATTTCCACAGTTCCGAACTCTCCCTGGATAATCGACGGTCCTTATCTCTCCCACCACCAACGGTTGAGATTCACTTCGCGATTTCTTGCTTCGGGAGTGTTCACCTCTCTTCACTTCCAATCTCTCGATTTTGCAAATTCGGAAGGGTTCTCGCAACGAAACCGAGCGCGACTTCTCAAGATCTAATAGTCAATATCTCCCCTCAGATCTACAATGTAGATCTCTTCCGGGACCTTTGAGCTTTGGAATTCGGAGGTTTGTGCCTCAACGCACCCCGCTTCTCCTAATTTTTGAACTCCGAAAAGTTTCAAGGATAACCCTCCTGCACCTTCTCTAGATACGACGGTCATGAAGGTCTCCCCTTCTCCCAAATAGATCCTACGACCCACATTACTCTACAACTCAATACCATTTCCATCATGGTTTTACAATACCGCTACCCCTCCTGATCTGCGTAACACGACCAAGGTAACTTCTTGGCACTCAGGAAGGTTCTAAATTCTGAAATTAGTCCCTCCAGACACCAATTCCACCTGCAACCTTGGTCCAAAGACCACTTATCTAGTCTATTCAGGCTCATAGTCGAAACCTCAGCTATGAACCTGAATTTTGTCCATCTTGACTATAATTCTTTTCCAAAACTTTTGCTTCAACTACCGTGAACATGGCCCATTCAATATCAATGTTGAAACCATAACTATGATACCAATTTGTAACATCCCCGACCACCAATAGGCAGGGCAATGCCACTACTGCATAATATACACTTATATATAATATGCATTAAATAAAATTAACACATTTAACACAGAGATATTTCCATCATACAGACTTAAATATAATTAACAACAACTCATACATGTAGCGGAATACATGAAAACATACAAGCATCAGAAACATGCATAAACATATAGTAATTAAGCACATAAATGATACTTATCTTTGAAACTGGAGTAACTCCACCAACTACATGCAAACCTTCCATGAACCTCCCATCCTTAGACCACGCTGCTCATCACGCTCAGTAGTGGGTCACCCCCGAACTGGGACCAAGCTCCATCCTAGGCAAGGGAATCCTAGACTAGGTTGAGGTTACATGAACACTGCACAGTGCAACCCAAAGGATTCTCTCCAGGAGCCTTCTTACGCCCACTACTCACAGAATCTCATTCCCTACATGCATGTTCCACCTGGGAGTATACACCTTCACTATCACACAGTCCATTGGTTGCTTCACCTCCCTCTGAGGGTCTCAGAAACAGGATAGATCAGGAATTCTCGGAGCTCCATAGCTGGTGCTGGACTCTCTCTGGGAGAAAACCACTTCCCAACAAACTCTCTCACCTGGACAGACCTTCTCACAGGCTTGACAACCTACCTCTTCAACCACGGGCCTAAAAACCCTCTTCTTCAACCAATTACAACTCAATTCCCGCAAGGTAAGGATGAAAACAACATCAACAACATTCGATTAACTCATGAGTAACAACAACAACAGGAAATTAGGTATGGACGTCCAAAAATGAAAAAAGTCCCACTAATACACAACACGACTCAGGTGACACATAAGACAAAAACCCAAACAGTTAAGCATGAACTCGGATTTGCAGTGTGGAAAAACCTGGGTTCACAGGACACACGGGTCAGCTTCTCCATTCCCACTGGTTTCTTAGATGTGTGAGGTTATGCAGAGGCAGACACAGACACAAAACGGGTACAGACAGAGATTCCTCATGAATTCAAGCTAAGGATGGAAGAAAAATGGACAGCGAATCCACGCGGAGGTTGGAAGAATGACCCAAGAACCCCCAACATAGCCGACGCTTCATATTTTAACTGCATGCACCCAGGTTGACACTTTTCTTCCTGAAGCTGCATGCATTCCCTTTTGCACACATTGCCTCTCCCAGGACTTAGGATAAAAACATGTCTTTCACATATCTTTGGAATAATAATAAATTATTATTCTTAGGGACTTAAGCCCCTAATCTTATCCCCTAGGCCCAAACACTTAGCCTCCTCCCTTACCCACCTTGTGGAAGCTTAGTCCCCCATCACTCTTTCTTCGTGGTCGATCTGCACGCTACAATGTTTATATTTTATTAATGATTTTGCATAATTACATATACAAAACAGGCTCTTGGCCTTTAACACTTAGGCTCTACGGCCTAATAAACACATAATCCCACCATCTTATCAACACTCGGCTCACCAACCTACAAGACATGTTTACAAATTCATAATTACAATAGGGGATCATCCTTGGGGATACTACAGTGGGTGTCCTGACCTCATATGCCACACCTCACATAGGTTGTCATTATTATGTACCAAATCATGAACAAGATTTCCCCGTAGCCTATATAAAGTGCCCTCTCTAACCCCAATGGCCATTGTGTTGTATGGTATATCTTTCTCTGGACATATGAATACCTTCCCTCTCTGAAAAGTGTTGGAAAAACCCCTATCCTCCATAGTTGAGATTGGAAGCAATTTTTTCTTCAAACCTAGTACGTAAATCACATCATGGGAATCTAACAAACCTCTTGACTCAAGATGAAATGTAACTATTCCCTCTCCCTTCACTGCATACCTGGAATCATCACCAAGCTCCACATTATTATCACTCTATAAATTTGTTTGGCTAATAAACAAATGATTGAGGTAACCTGCAAACCAACTTTAGAGATGGGTACTAGCCTGCTCAACTCAGGGAAGGCTCTCTCATGTCACTTGGTGTTTCCTTTTCAATCAATGGCTAGGTTTGTTGTTTTGGGGGGATTTTGTAAATTTACTGGCAAGGAAGGGGAGGGACACTTAGGGCTATGGAGTAAAAAATCTGAAAATGAATGAAAACTCTGACTAGACAATAGGACTCTCCAGAGGATAAAGGCTAAATGAGGTGATGAATATGAGTTATAAATTATAGTTTGTAGAGTGTAAGAAGAATAAGAAAACAAGTAACGACATCAAGGAATTAATGAAATGAATTATGAATTAGTTAGGAAGAACTTAACACAGTTTAAATTGCTTCAAACAAGAGCATCACAAGATGAATTTTGGGCCTTTAAACTATCCAATTGAAACAGAGGAAATTGTAAATGAAATTAGAAACATAGGAAATACATACAAGGAAAGAAGACAAAACTCATATCACCACCATTAGAATATTTTCATAGAAACTCCAAAGGATTCTGCATATGTATTCAATTCAGCTCTAGAACATTACAATTCAATTCCGAACAACTAAAAGGGTGCCCTTGCACTTCTGCCAACATTAATACATTTGGAACTTCTAATATTTATACAATTCGAGTTCCTTCAATTAGAAACCAATTACAATAGCTGAACTGAAACATTTCAACTTCTAAAACTGATTACAATAATTACAAATGACAGTTTCAATATGGGAACCGATTACAATGATTAATCAGGAAAACGTTTCATGATCCAACTGTCGATTCCTCTGATGCTTCGACTTCTTCTTTTGGTACTTGTTCTTCCCTGGTCTTCTGTCTAATATTCAATATTCAATGACACCTGGACATCATCTGTTGGATCTTGGAAAACTACACTTTTTTTTTACCTAGCCGGACTATCTCCTTCCATTGCAAGTCAGAAGGGATATCATAGTCCATCATTTCTTTGATTAGGATCTCCAGGTCAATGCAAGAGGCATATGTCATGTGTTAGGGTCCTAACCCGCACATAGGTAGAACAATATATTCAGATGTAATAAAGGTCAATATTAATAAGGTATTTCAATAAAATAGAATAAGGCAAATGTAAGAAGACCTAATAGAAACTTCCACTTTTAGAAGGATCTTCCTCTAGATGTTTCTTTTTAGTATAAATAAGAGTCGAGGGTCTGAGAACCCTATCTTGGATATTATTGTAATAGAGCTCTGCTCAATTGGAGGTTTCCCCCTCGAAGAGGCCCGTGAACATTGCTTTCAGATTCAAAGTGTTATTTCTGTTGTTATTCTTATATCATTTCAGTGTTATTGTGGTGAATGTTCTAGTTATATTGTCGTTATTCTGCCATTACTAGCATTTTATTTCAGTTCTGCATACATTTTATATCTGGTATATTACAAGTGGTATCAGAGCACTTTCCTCGGCAGAAAGTGTGGGTTAAATTATTTTCAGGGTAGAGATGTATTCTGACGTCTTTAAGCCACAAAGATCTGTCGTTACGCACATAAGCCTGCGGTTGAGGGATTCATACACGTAGGAAATACAAGTGGTACTCAAGCACACATCTTTTGGCCACCCTTGTAACCCGTGTTGGTACCCCTTTGAGTGTTAGCGCATCAGAAAACACCTATGTACGGATCGACCTATATTACATGAAGCCATCTTTAGATAAACCGATTAGTCGCTTGACTGCTATAGTGTCACTGAGAACATCACTCGGGAATATACTCTCTAGTACCTGGGTAGTCGGGTAGTACGGATAAGGGTATGGTATATCCTCCTTAGTTAGTACCCTGATATATTGGGCCGAGTACTACTTTTGGAACCCGCACGTATATCAGAGAGCTATAGCACAAGGCAAACCCTTGTCTGTAGAACCCTTGAATACCTAATCCTTAGGGGACATAAACATAAAAAAATTAAAACAAACAAGATCTATTGTCATGCAACTATGTTCGGGTTTCCAAGTAAATACACATTTCTTTCTGGTTAAGCATTTGGGCATTTCCTCTCTGCAATATTCTTCAGAATGGAGTATAACTCTGTAAAAAAAAAAAAGTCTGGAAAAATTTTCACCATTATTTGAGACACATTCCATTGGATTCATCTCTTTTCCCTTATCACATTCATCCATATCATTTTTTCGGCCAAAATTTTTTACCCTGCCCACCCCTTTTCAGTTTCCTCATCCTCATGGCCCATACTCATAGCCAAGACTTGGAAGCTCACTTCAACACCTTGTAATCTAGTCTCATTGAGACCCAACAAGAAGTGAAACAACTCAATGCCAATGTTGTCGCCATCAATACAACCATGAAGTCCTCAATGGGGGAAATCAAACAAGACCTCACCACCCAACTTGAATCAGTCTTTTCGACACTCTACACCAAACTTCATATCCCTATAGATAACCCTTCCTCTTCCTCACCTCCACATACTGAAGGTGACCATTCCTCCCATTCCCATACCTTGAAGAACCATCACTTTCAACGTGACCTGCACCTTCCGCAAGAGGATGTGACCAAATTTGATGGCTTGGCCCCCACTGGTTGGGTAACCCAAATGGAACGTTACTTCTCTTTATACGGCATTACATATGACTTGGCCAAACTCTGGTATGGTGTTCTCCATCTAGATCAAGAACGTTGGCAATGGTGGCAATGGAGAAAAACTTCTCATCAAGGGTATATTTCTTGGACACACTTTGTGGCAGAGCTTTATGAACACTTTGACACTGAAACCAACCATTTGGGCCGTTTTAAAAACCTGAAACAATTAGGAATAGTGGAAGACTTTATAGCTGCCTTTGAGCACCTGGCTTTTAGAACAGAGGGCATGTCTGATGCATTTTTTCGAGAGTGTTTTATCAGTGGCATCAAGGATGAAATTTAGGTCCATGTCCTCATGGCTCGGCCTGAGAGTTGGGTGGAGGCTACCAAAAGAGATAAAGAAGCACAACAGGTTGTATCTACTAAAAACTGCAAACCCTCCTTTATCCCTCGCCCTAAACCAGTAAATTCCACTACTCCCTCTACTCCACTAAAGATCCAAAAATTGACTAGGGATGAAATGGTTGAATTCCAACTCAAAGGCCTTTGTTATAATTGTGATGACAAATATTTCCCGGGCCACAAGTGTAAATAAAAAAATATTTTTATGGCCATCTTCGAAGAGATTTAGGAAGAAGATTAAGAAACTCCCTCTGTGTCTAAGTCACCTGAATCCAATGACATAACCCCTCCCTCAGACCCTCCCGAAGTAGAACTGGTCAATTCCCTCAATACTCTCACTAGCTTCTCCGCTCCCCAAACCCTCAAGCTAATCGGTTACATCAAGCATCAAAAGGTCATCATTCTGGTTTATAGTGGAAGCACCCATAATTTTATTCATTGCTGCATTGCCCAAGAAACTCATTGCTACATCCATGCCGTCAATAATTTCCAAATTATGATTGCCAATGGTGGTTCCATGAAATGTGGAGGGCGTTGTGAAAATGTGTGTCTCCAAATTGGTGACTACCACCTAAAATCTCATATGTTTGCTATCGACATGGGAGGTTGTCACATTGTGTTGGGTGCAGACTGGCTAAGGACTTTGGGTCCCATTCTCATGTATTTTAAAAACTTAACCATGCAATTTGACCAGAAGAGCCACCAATATAAGTTCCAAGGCATCACCGTCGGTTCACCTGAGATCATTAGTTCCCATCGCATGGAAAAGCTGCTCAAAAAGGTTCATTCTAGTGTTATCACCCAACTCCATGCCATACAAGCAATAGAGACACCCTCGGTACTGCAAGACCTCCAAGCCACCCTTTCTAAACATCAATTGGTATTTTCCACTCCCCAAGGCCTCCCTCCTTCCCATGGTGTTCATGATAATTCAATTCCCCTTGTACCCGGAAGCCTTCCTCCCAATATCCATTCATATCGTCACCCCTTTTCCCAAAAAACTGAAATTGAGAAAATGGTCCAGAAAATCCTTAATGCAGGCATTATCCGCCCTAGTATGAGCCCCTACTCGTCTCCTGTGGTCATGGTCCTGAAGAAATAAGGTTCTTGGCGAATGTGTCCTGACTTCCATGCCCTCAACAAACTTACCATCAAAGAGAAGTTCTCCATTCCTTTCATTGATGACCTCCTGGATGAATTGAGTGGTGCCCAGTTCTTCACTAAACTGGATCTTCGTTTGGGCTACCAACAGATATGTATGAAAGAGGCAGACATTCCCAAGAGTGACTTTAGAACTCATGAGGGCCACTATGAGTTTTTGTTCATGCCCTTTGGCTTGTGTAATGCCCCCTCGACCTTCCAAAGCCTCATGAATCATGTCTTCATCCTTTTCTCTGCCATTTTGTCTTAGTTTTCTTTGATGATATCCTCATCTATAGAAAAACCTGGACAGACCATATTGCTCATGTGGATCGAGTTCTCCATCTACTCTCTCAGCACCAACTTTTCCTGAAATAGTCTAAATGTGCTTTTGGCACCTCAGAAGTAGAATACTTGGGTCATATGGTTGGAAAAGATGGCATCAGGGTGCCCCCAGGGGGCAGCTCAATTGGCAAGTGCCGTGAAAATGAAGTTCCATGAGGTTTCAAGTTCAACTCCCCCCGACTTACAATGTGTGCCGTGTAAGGGGCTTCGTGGGCACACCTGGAGGTTATAGTGGTAGCAGTTGGATAACACGGCCATGTGTAACGCGAGCACGTGCCCAACTAGTTGTTGATTCCTCCAGACATAATAATAATAAAAAAAAGATGGCATCAGGGTGGATCCTAAAAAGATTGAAGCTATGCAAGAGTGGCCTCACCCAAAGACTCTTAAGAGCTTGCGTGGATTTCTAGGCTTAACAAGGTATTATCGCAAGTTTGTTAAGAATTATGGGAAGATTGCAGCACCTCTCACTACTCTCCTCAAAAAGAACTCTTTCACTTGGACTCCAGCTGCTGCTCAAGCTTTTCAGACCTTTAATATGGCCATGTGCACCCCTCCAATCCTCGCCCTTCCTGATTTCACAAAGACCTTTGTGTTGGAATGTGATGCCTCAGGGAAAGGAATTGGTGATGTCCTTATGCAAGAGGGTCGACCATTGGCCTTTACCAACAAGCAACTATCTGAAAGAAATCTGGGCAAATCCATCTATGAAAAGGAAATTTTGACTATTTTGCATGTCGTGGATCTGTGGTTTCCTTATCTATTGGGGCAACATTTCCAAATTAAGATAGACCATCAAAGCCTCAAGTATTTTCTAGAACAATGCATTTCCTCCCCAAAACAACAAAAATGGGTGACTAAACACTTTGGATATGATTATGAGATCATTTATAAGAAAGGAAATGACAATGTGGTTGCGGATGCACTTTCTCAAAAATATGAAGATGAAGGATCCCTTTTTTCTCTTTCATTCATTGTACCAGATTGGCTCCAAGATGTTCGCCAGGAATGGCTACAAGATCCCAAAAGTTCATAATTGATCCACCAATTATAGTCCAAGGCTTCAACTTCCCCAGGGTACTCTTGGCTCCATGAGAAACTTTGATACAAAGTTCGGTTGTATTTAAGTAAACAATCAAATCTTAAATCCATAGTACTTTCTGAGCTTCATGCTACACCCACAATAGGGCACTCCAGGTTCACCAAAATCTATGACAAGGTCAAACATTCCTTTTTCTGGGATGATATGAAACAAGAAATTCATAATTTTGTAGTTGAATGTGATGTGTGTCAACACAACAAGGGAGAAATAGTCAAATTGTCGGGCACACTACAACCTTTCTCGATTCCACCTACTATTTGGAAGGATATCTCTATGGATTTTATTACCGGCTTACTCAAATCGGGAAATAAATCTGTCATCATGGTGGTTGTTGATCGCCTTTCCACGTTTGCTCATTTTTTCGCCCTTCAACACTCGTTTACAACATCCACGGTGGCTCAAATCTTCATGGATCAGGTCTTCAAGCTTCATGGCATGCCACACTCTATTGTTTCTGATCGCGATCCAACTTTCACAAGAAATTTTTGGCAAGAATTGTTCAATATATAAGGCACTGAATTGCATCTCAGCACAACTTATCATCCCCAGACTGATGTCCAAATGGAAGTTGTCAACAAGTGTTTGGAAACATATTTGAGGTGTTTTTCCTCGAAAAAGAAAAATCAGTGGGCTCAATGGTTTCCCCTAGCTAAATGGTGGTACAACACTTCATACCATACAGCTACATGCATGACTCCTTTTGAAGCAGTATATGGATAGAAGCCACCTTCAGTTCTCTCATACTTACCAGGTGCCTTGAAGGTCCAGGTGTTTGACCTAACACTTACAGCTCGAGAGGCTATTATCCGTACCCTCAAAGAGAATTTGGTCATGGCACAAAATCGCATGAAGCAACAAGCATATCAAGGTCGCTCTGAACATCAATTTGCAGAGGGGAATCAGGTGTTTCTTTGACTGCAACCTTACAAGCAAAATTCCCTCAAGGCCGAGCATTGTCAGAAGCTAGTACCCAAATTTTATGGTCCTTATACCATACTCAAGTGTGTGGGACAAGTCACCTATCATTTAGCTTTGCCCAACAATTCAAAGCTACATCCTATTTTTCATGTTTCATGCTTAAAGAAGGTGATTGGAGATAAGTGCCAAATTCAAACCAACCTTCCAGATTTAGCTGAAGAAGGATCCATTTGGCTATAGCTAGAAGAAGTTTTGGACCAACATGAGCATTGCCTACATATGAGAACCATCAAGGAAGTGCTAGTACAGTGGAAAGATACAACTCCAGCAGACGCCACTTGGGAACCAGCTACCATTCTGCAGCAATTTCCTCATCTCAAGTCTTGAGGACAAGGTTGTTTTTAAGGGGGTAGACCTGTTAGGGTCCTAACCCGCACATAGGTAGAAAAATATATTTGGATGTAATAAAGGTCAATATTAATAAATCCTTTCAATAAAATAGAATAAGGCGGATGCAAGAAGACCTAATAGAAGCCTTCGCTTCTAGAAGGATGTTGCTCTAGATGCTTCTTTTTAGTATAAATAGGAGTCAAGGGTATGAGAACAATATCTTGGATATTATTGTAATAGAGCTCTACTCAACTGGAGGTTGCCCCTTTGAAGAGGCTCGTGAACATTTCTTTCAGATTCAAAGTGTTATTTATGTTGTTATTCTTATATCATTTCAGTGTTATTGTGGTGAATGTTCTGGTTATATTGTTGTTATTCTTCCATTACTAGCATTTTATTTCAGTTCTGCATACATTTTATATCTGGTATATTACATAATGACTGGTAGTCCAATATTCACTATTTTGAACTGATTCAGAATCTCAAAATTTGTAATCAAATGTTCAACCAGGGTTTCTCCTTTCAATTTTTCCTCCAGGTTTTCAAACTTGGAGTGATCCATTCTGCATTAAGTGAGGGGAGAGAGTTGTATTCTTGTTGATCATATAATTTTCCTTTGCGTCCCAAAACAGTGGGAGGGATTTAATGAACAATTCTTCAAACAAATCCTTGAATTCTTGTATACTATGCTCCATCTGTATGGCCTTAGTTTGGACTGATTTTAGCAGGTTATGTTTGGCAATGACCCTCCTGGCCTAGATGATCAGTGTAGTTTTATCTTTGACCCCAATGGTCTAAAGTTATGTAGTAGGGATGGAGTTTAGAATATTTATGGAATTTTGGGCCCACTCTGATGGTTTCTTTGCTAGGGTCTCATTTACAACAATGCACCTACTTCTAGTTGTGATGGCCATTTTGTCTTTATCATTGATGAAGTTTAAATACACTCTGAACTTGGTGGCCTTAGCAGCTATAGAATCCCAAATAATTTGTTTGGCTCCTTGCAACAGTCCTTTGCCCCTGAATCTTATTTTCATCTTGTCTATCTTCTCTTGCAAAGCTTGATTCTTCTTTTGAAATTAATCCATCCTTTCATCCTTTACTTTCATTCCATGTTTCAATTTCTCTATGTCTCCCTTTAACCCCTTGATTTCTCCTACCTTTAGGCTAACTTGTGACATAGCCTAGACAAGTCCTTCAGTGCTTGGCTTGGCTTCTGTAGTAGGAGGTACAACTACTGCCACGTTTAGTAATTATTTTTGTCCTTGTGTCCAACTCAACTTTTCTTGTTCTAGTTGTAATACCCTATGCTAGTAGTTCAATGCCTCTTGTTGAAATTCTTCTTTTTCCTATTCTAGAGAAACCAGTTTTTTTGTTTTTGGATTCTCTGTGGCAGAAATTTTTAGTTTCTTCTTCAATCTTTGAATAAGCTTCATATTTTCATCCAATGAGGATTTCACCCCTTGAGTGCCTTCAAATTCTATCCTCTTGACCCGAGTTTTCCAAGCTCTGTTGGATGCCTTCTCTTGCCTCAACTTCCCTTCCAAATTTATTGCATAAGATGACATCTTTGAATTCTTCAAGCTTAGACCCAAGTAATCTGAATATAGAATGTCACTAGTATTCCTATGTAATTTTACTTTTTTTGGAGCACTGATGTTGTCATACTTTATCTTGATCTCAGATACCTTGTCTTCATTTGCAACTGCTATATTAAAGTTTCTCTTCTCTATATCTCTTACTATGAATAGAGAATACTTGTGCTGAGAAATTTTTTCCACTTCAGGGACTAACTCCCTCATTTCACCCATAGCCAAGTTTCCTGTCTCAACATATTATTTTTCCAAATCTTCTTTAGATTGATAAGTTGCTCCAGATGTCTTATCAAAGATGTGCTTTTTGTTGCTGAAATTTCTTGAGTTTCCTTCACTTTGGAGCTTGCTTCCTTTCTCAACCTATAAAATGTTGGTGCCACTCTCCACCATATCCATATTCACTTGTTCTTTAGGCTCTTCCTCCTCTAGATCCACTATCTGTGGGGATTGTGTGATCTTCCTCTTCTTAGGGGAATTCTGCTAGTCACTAGTGCCCAAAGCCTTTGAACTGATTCTCTTGTTGTAAACACTTACTTTGGGGAATTTAACTATCAACTTATGAGGAGTTTGTTTTATTTGAGTCTATTGCAAGGTTTCCTTCACTTGAAAGGTTACCTCTACTTATTTTTCTTGAGCTGGTTGCAATATCATTTCCATATCAACACAGACTTCTAGATTTGCCAATTTGTCAAAACCTTCAACATGTTTATGCTCATAAGGGGCTTGTTTGTTCATCAGTATTCTCTTGGATATGATCTAACATGGATCATATCTTCTTCCCTGTAGCTATAAAAATCCAAACACCTTGAGATTTTATTGGATCTGAGATAAGCATGATCTAGTCTTGATAATGAAGGGTCCAATGATGAAAGAGAATTTGAGGTTCGAGACTTTGTACAATTTCAGGAAGTTCTCTGTCTCTGATATGATTATTTGCTTGATGAATTCAAGGGAAAAGACTCTAGGTATCAGAAAAATAGGAAGAATATAGGGGGATTCATGACAACAATAAATCCATACCACTGTTGAATGCATGAACAATACCCAGTCCCCCACTTTTTTTTCTAGATTTGGCTGTAAATAGCTCCTCATGTTATCCAAGACTCTTGGTAGGATGGTGTTGAAAATCAAACTGTAAACCCTAGAGATGAATTTGTTGATGAATATAAGAAATGTGATCCTCTTACATTCAGTTGATATGAATGTTGCTTCAGGAAATTATCTCTTATTTGTTTCCAGGAAAATCATGTGTAATACCTGAAATGTCTTAGTGAAAAAAAAATTCACTAACCGTTTGTGGATATTATCATCTATGAATTTATCAAAACTGACATTGACTGACGGATTGGAATCTGACTGAAAGAATGCCAACAGGAAACCCAACATGACCTCGACCACATGCTTGTAATTATCTAGACCTAAAATTTGACTCAGTAGAGAACAAACCTGTTGAGTCTACATTTTTGACACTTCTAATGCCCTATATTACCTTCTATCTGAGCCTATTTTACCTATTTCATGTGTTAGCGTCAGAAGTCACTCCTGGATTGTAGCAGGAGAAGAGCCCGACGCCCATAGGTTTATGTCACTATTTTTTTATAAAAGGGGTGATCGAATGGAAGTTAACTCAAAACAATATTGTTCTAACTCCGAAACTAGGCCAGGTGTGCATGGGCAAGTGAGGTCTTAGTCAAACTTCAGACAGTGAGTTGTAGTAAGGGTGAATAGGAGGAAGACTTGTATGAGAGAAATGCAAAGGTCTGTCGTGAACATTAGGTTTCTAACAGAATTTTAGGAGAAAACATCTAAACGCAATATCTTCTTACATTCAAACGCAGAAAACTGAAGAATACAACAATGCAACAATAAATCCTTTATTGTAACATAATTGCAATAATTCATGTGAATCAGTCAATCACGAATTCCCTTAGTATGAGATGAAAATTAGATGGGGTAGGAAAACTGTTTGTCATTAAACAAGAAATCTTACATACAGATGCATAACCAGAGTACTAGAGTGTCTATTAAAATTTTACAATCGGGAGCTTCTCTCTACCATCGATCCTTCGAAAAATATCAAAAATAAGTATATGTACTCCTAAACATTTGCCCAACAGAGGCCTCCTAGACTTTTGGGATGAGGCGTCTCTTCAATCAAATATGGCCTGCACTCCTCTGTCAAACGCCACCTTAATTCTGCATGGATCATGCCAGGGGGTAGTTGAGACCTTAAATGCTGAATTAGCATGCACAGGCTTCCTTGGTGAGTCGAGGAATCGGCATGGATTCTGTGGAAAGAACCAGTACAGAGGACCATCTCGGGCAAACTTCCTTCCGAGACATCCATACCTTGCAATTAACGAGTGAGGTGAGGTTTCAACCACCCTCCCTCTTCTTCATTTACTGTGAGTAGGTATCAAGGTTGAGATCAAGTTGAACTGGCACCTGGAGAACATGGTGATCCCTTCTGCAGCTATACCCGGTGCTTCGGCCCTTTGCGTAGCTCTTTCTATTGCCTCCAAGTGACTACGGGATGTGACCTTGTGCCTATCTTCAAAGGTGCTTTCGGTGTTTCGGGGTTCATGGATAGGAAGGAGCAGATCCTTTCTCTTCAAAGTTGAAATGGGAGAAATGCCGAGAGGGTCTAATGGGTGCCACATGCCCCTCTCTGATCTGATGGTCCTGAACTAATTCGGTAATACTGTGGGCCCGAGTCCAGGACGTCTTCGACGCTTCGCATCTTGGGGATATGAAAGAGTTGCTCCTTGCGCTTCGAAGTTGCGATGGGTGAAAAGGAAAAGAGACTAATCGCACACCACGTGTCCCTCTGGGATGAATGGCTAAGATCGCTCTCGGCTCTTCGAGACCCGTCTTGCCAAATGATAAACCTTAGCACCCCTCCTCTAGGCCTGCTCCTTTGTGACCAGGTGCCAAAATCATGGGCCTGACTCTGGGTGCTTTCAGCGCTTCGGGGTTCAGGGTTTCGAGATGTGAGATGACGAGGAACCTTTACCCTTCAAACTTCCGAATGTTGATATGTCGACGTGACTAGATCTTTCTCCATGCATCACTAGATCGCATGACCTAGATTTTGTCTTGAAATATAGGTGCTTTGTCTGGCACTATATCTCAGGTAACTTGGTAGCCTCGAGATCCCGGTGACCATCGATCAACTTTATAGATGGATCTCGGCCACTTGACAACAAAACTTCGCTCGCTCGCTTGACTTGTAACCTGAAAAGAGATTCTTCCATGCTGCGCTTGGGCGCTTCTCATGCAACCTGCAGACCTAGGTACTTTTGTGCCCAAGACAAAAATTGTTGCTAACATTAGGCTCCATGGGGGATAGAGTCGTCCCTGTGATGCTCTAAGAACTCATTTGCAGCTTCAATGCCTTTCTATTGGGATATGGAGTCATTTACTAAGCCAAAAATAATAAAAACGAAAATGAACAAAGAACCAAAAGGACAAGATTTACAAACAATGGAGCCGTCTAAGGCTCAAACAAAACATTTCTTTAGAAAATGCCCATTTACTGGACTATTGAAAACCTCTTCACCCTCCAAATCCTACAACCTGTATGTGTTGTTTGAGAAAGCCTCAGAGATTTTGAAAGGCCCGATCCATAGGGGGTCAAACTTGCTGTGTTTTCCGTTATCTTGCATGGGTGCATCCCACTTAAGCACAAAATCTCCGATTTCAAACTCTTTCTTCTTGACTTTCCTGTCAAAATCCAGTTTGACCTTTTGTTGATGGTCCTGAATTCTGTCCATTACCTGCTCTCTGGCCTACTGGACTTCCACCAGTTGATGAACTCTTCTGATCATGTCATCAGGCTCTTCTTGATGATTCTGGAAGAAATTTTCTACAGGAATGGCTAGCTGAGAAGGGAAAACAACTTCTTCTCCATAAACTAATTGGAAAGGGGAGATGCCTATAGATGTCTTTGTGGTCACTCGATCGGCCCATAGAGCGAATTTCAACTTTGAATCCCAGGCCCTTTTGTTTTCCTCCAATAGTCTTTTGATGATCCTTATCAGGCTTTTGTTGGAGGACTCTGCTAAACCATTGCCCTGGGGATAGTATGGGGTGGAGTGAATCAATTTGATCCCAAATTGTTCACAAAACTTGGCTAACAGCTCAGCCTTGAATGAGGCTGCATTATCAGTAACAATCTTTCTTGGGCAGCCGAATCTTGTGATGAGGTCTTCCAGGAATTCAATAATTACCTTGTGGGAAGAACTCCTGGTGGGGATAGATTCGATCCACTTAGTAAAGAAATCTGTAGCAGTCAGGATCCATCTGTGTTTTCCACTGGAAGCAGGGTGGATTTCTCTAATAAAATCTAGGCCCCATTGCTGGAAAGGTCTCGAAACAACTACAGGATTTAAAGGAAGAGATTTGAGCTGTTTCTTTCCTTAAAAACTTTGGCATGGGATGCAGGCTCTAACTTCTCTATAGACATCAGTGAACAAGGTGGGCCAGTAGTACCCAGCTCTGAGAATTTTGTGAGCTGTGGTCTTCTAGAAATGGTGCCCTCCACATAGGCTGCTGTGAAATTCAACCATGATCCTGTCGGCCTCTTGTGGATTCATGCATTTTAAAAGCACCCCTAGGGGGTATTTCCAGTATAAAATTTGATCGACAAGGCAGTATCTGACTGCTTTGAGCTTCAAAGCTCTTGCCTTGTTTCTTTGCAGGCCATCTGGAGGCTGCAACTCCTGCATAAAATATATGACATCCTTATACCAAGGAGATTGATCCAACATGGGTTCTGTTTGAGGGTCTACATCAGATAGATGATTATGCTGATTTTCTAAACATGCATTGATGAAATCTACCCCCAAGGCTTTGCAATTTTCTTCAGCCAACAGCTTGGCTAAGCCTTGACCTTTGATCAATTTGGTAGGCCTTATTTCCAAGTCAAACTCTAGGATCTTGGCTATCCACTTACTCCTCCTCCCGTCTATGTCGGGCTGTACAAGGATGTCCTTCACAGAGGCCGAAGGAACATATGCGGTTACCTTTGAGTGCAGGACATAGACTCTGAAATCTTTGAGAGATTTCACTAAGGCATAGACCCGTTTCTACATGATTTCATACCTGATGTCTGCATCTCTTAATGCCTTACTGAAGAAGGAAATGGGTTGCTCACACCCTACCTCATTTTACTGCAACAAGACCACTGCTACTGTATCAAAAGAAGTAAAAGAGAAAATTAGGAAATCTTTGGAATAGTCAGCACTGATTAGCACAGGTGCCTCAGTCAATGCCCTTTTTATTTGGACAAAATATTCCCTGGGTTCAACAGTCCATTTCACTTCATTTCCCTTCCTGAGCATGGATGTGATGTGTTTCACCAGATCAGCAAAATTTGAGATGAATCTCCTCAGAAAATTAATCTTCCCCAAAAAGGCCTGAACTTCCTTCTTAGATCTAGGAAGTGACAGGGTCTGAATTGCCTCTACCCTGCTAGGATCAATCCTCACTCCCTTTGCTGATACTATATGGCCTATAATATTCCCTTCCTTCATAGCAAACAAATATTTCTTGGGATTTATGGAAAGGCCAAACCTTTGACACTTCAAGAAAACTTTCCTTAGGTGACAATAGTGCTCTTTATCTGACCTCGAGAAGACTGTGATGTCATCCAGATAGATTACCACAAACCGATCTTTCTCCCCGATGAAGGCTATGTCCATGGCTCGCTGAAATGTTTCTCCTGCATTCATGAACCCAAAAGGCATTTTGGCATACATGAATGTGCCCCAAGGAGTGGTGAAGGCCGTTTTTTCTCTATCCTCAGACATGACTGATATCTGATTATAACTAGAAAAACCGTCGATCATGGAAATCCTAAATGCATCGGTTACCCTCTGCAATATGTGTTCCATGTTGGGCAGGGGATAATTGTCTTTCTTTGAGCTCCTGTTCAGGTTCCTAAAATCGACACAAATCTTGATTTCTCTACTTTTCTTCCTCATCGGGACCAAATTGGCCACCCATTTAGAATATCTCAAGGGGAAAATGATTTGGGCATCTAACAATTTCTTCACTTCTCTCTCCATGAAGGGAAACAACATGGGATTTATCTGTCTTAGCTTCTGCCTGAATGGCCTAGCCTCTTCATTCAGTGGGATCTTGTGCTCAATGACAGATGTGTCATAAGTCTTGAGGTCTTCATAGGTCCACACAAACACATCAACAAATTCCTTTAATAACTCAGTATATTTCACCCTCTGTTCATTGGTTAGGTTGCTTGATAATTTGAAAAACTTAGGCTCCTCCTATGTGCCAATGTTGCATTCGGTTGTATCAACATCTTCATTTGAAACACTACCCTTTACTTCCACATCATTCCTTTCGAACAATCTTTCTAAAGGGACTAGTCCCCTCAGAATGTGATTTCTAGGCAGCTGAATAATCTGGTGATTAGGAATTTCATTTAAAAACACCTCAGGGTGAGGGTCACCTTCCAGGTCAGGATCCTGATCAATGTGCAATGCAGAAAATTCATCAACAGATTGGAGAAATTTTTCAATTTCCAGATCATCTTCGAATACCTTCCAATGCTTGACATTGTCCGGTACAGAGGGCCTATATTTTATTTCAACATCATACTTGACCATAGGCGGCAGAGGAACTTTGAGAAAACTAGCTGAGACAACTAAAGAATCGGCTGATGTATTTTCCCCCCTCCAAATGAAAGAAATGTTAAAAGCCAAGAAGAAATTATCAATCAGGTCCCATACTTCATTTCTATAATTTTTGAGCCAAGGATTATTAGCACGATAAGAATTTATGACTTGCCGGATAATCAACTCAGCATCTCCAAATATTGCTATCTCTTTAATTCCCATTTCTTTTGTAGCCCTCATACCCAGAACAAGAGCTTCATACTCTGCCACATTGTTGGTGGTTTCAAATTCCAGCTTGTATGACAGGGATATTGTCTCTTGAGAAGGTGACATGAAAACTACTCCGGCGCTAGTGCCTTTGCTAGAAGAAGCTCCATCGAAAAACATCTTCCAAACAGACATGGTTGGAGGGGGAATCGGATAATTAAGACTGGGCTACTTTATGACTTGGAAAGGGTCTTCAGGAGCATCAGTGAGATGCAATAAACTAGACCCCAAATCATTGTCAAGTGTAAATATGGGGTTATTGGTGGGGTTTGCTTCGTCACTAACAATGTAGGCCAGCTGAGCTTCCCTATATAAACTCCTTTGTTTACCTCCGAAGACTGGAATGCTGGCATACATGAGATCCATTTGTAATGTTCCTACAAGATTTTTAGTCCAAGATCTTGACAAAAGCATGCCAAACTTGGGGGGGACATCAGCTACCACAATATCCATGACCACACTCTTCATGGGCATCTGAAACAAAGAAACCACCAGGTCTTTGATGACTCCAAGACACTGCACTCTCCTTGAATCGAAAGAGTACAAATCATGATAAGTATTTGTCACTTCCAATCCCAATTCTTCCATTACTATTTTGGGCATAAGGTTATGGGAAGCCCTTGAATCCATGAGGCAGTTATGCAACACTTTATCATGTATGTTCAGGGATGTGTAGAAAGGAGGGGATGAATCATCTCTATCTTCTACCATGGGACCTAGGACAACTGCTAGCTTTTCATATTGGAGTTTTATTGAGTCCATGGAAGGTTGGGGGGGCTCAGATTGTAGCATCTTGGAGAGGGACCTTTTGAAATCTTCATTTTTAACTAGTTCAGATAGGGGTACAGGAATTCTAATCTTCTGAATCTCATGCTCAAAACTAAAGGAGGAGAGAGACTTAGGAGCTTCCCTTACCTTGGAGACAGGTTCCTTGGCTGCTGGCGAAGCATTCTGAGTTTTTTTTTCTTTAGTAATGGTTTTTGTAGCTTTAGTAGGCCTTTCCGCTACAAGGGGATGATCCTGGCTATCAAAATTCCCTTCTTTCTTTTTTGACCTGAGATTATATTTGTTAGGAGTGTTGCTGGCTTTTTCCCCTCTACTCAACTCATTGATTTGAGTGTTGATAAGGGATTCTTCATATGCATATTGAATCAAATGAGGAAACGGGGAAGTCTCCTCGATGCAATGGATCTCAGGGTCGAGTTCATCCACCTCCTCCCCTTCCTCATGAGAAACTAGGTTGTTTTGGAGAGGGGTTTGAATCATCTGATCATCCCTATCTCTACTCCTTTGTTCCCTTGGGAAATATTGTGGCACATTGCTATTAGGCTTCTTGAAACCTCTGCTATCTGTATTTTGGGGATTTCTGTAGATGGGCTTCCCTTCTAATTCCCACCTTTCCATCCTGGCAGAAAGTTATTTTAGCATTCTAGCTGTCTCATCTATCTGAAGGGGCAGGGGAGAGGAACTGGATGGGGAAGCTTCAGGCCTCTGCCAGGATATGTTTCTATTAGCAGTGTTCCTGATTCGGTCAACAACCAATATGTTAGATTCTACCTCCATGGCTGCATCCTGCATCTGGGCCAGAGTAGTGGCTCTTCTTTCCCTCAACAAGAGGCAAAAATCGGGATCAAAGGCGCTAGCATAAGTGATCTTTGCAGAGGCTTCTGAGGGTTTAATGTCAGCAGGGATTTTATTGTACATTTTATTGAATCTCTTGGAGAAGTCAGAGACATACTCTCCTTATTTTCTCTTCAAAGACCCAAACTCTATCATGTAATACATGAAGTCTTTTTTATCTCCCCACTGTCTCAAAAAGGAATTATCCAAAGCCTCAATCCCATCAATAGATCCAGGAGGCAGTGCCTTAAACCATTTCCTAGCCTCGCCTTGAATACTATGGAAAAAAATCCTAATCCATACGTCTGCATGCATGATAACATTATCATCTGTAAAACTGTAAAAGGCTTCTAGGTGTTCTTCTATAGTTATGTCCCCCTCGCCTGTAAACTTGGGCAACTGCTTGAGGTAACCATCTACTGGGAGGGCATTGAGAGGCTGGAGTAACACAAGGGGAGCATACCTAGCAGCTATAATAGCCTCCATTCTGGTCATAGGGGGATTTGCTCCTGCCATAGGAATATTACGTGGAGGAGAACTCAGAGGAGAAGGAGCTCAAAAAGGGGATACTAGGGATGAGATTTTAAGTGGAATAGGAAACAATAGGGGATTTAGGGAGAAGGATAACGGTCTTAAGTCAGCAGATGCTTCTCTTTGCGCAGAAGCGACAATAGTAACGAGGGGAGGAGTGATAAATCTAGGAGTGGGGAAATCTCTTGGGGAGTGACAAGGATTTCTCCCTCCAATCCCAGACCAGGGGGGAAAACTCAACAGGAACACTCCCGAAATTAAAGAAACGAGAAAGTTCAAAAAAAGGTCTGCTAAGAAATTGAGGAGGAGAAAATGGAGTTCCTACAGAAGCAAATGGCAGATTACCTGGTTTGGCAGTGAAAGCTTCTCCTTCAGAGGCCTTTCCTTTCTTGAGAACCACCTCCGGATCAGTTTCAGGTGTATCTAGAGGCAGTTGTGGATGGGACCGCGTGTACCTACCTCTGAAAGCCACAATTAACACGGCAGGTTCACCACAGTGGAGTCGTCACAATGGAGTCACCAGGTGCACAGTAGCAATATTCAAAGGCTTTGATACCTGATGCACCTTCAGAATCAGAGGCTTAACGTCATTCAATCTCGGGGAAAATTTTCAACTTCGTCCCCGACAATGGTGTCAGAAATGTTAGTGTCAGAAGTCACTCCTGGATTGTAGCAAGAGCAGATCCCGACGCTCATCAGTTTATGTCACGATTTGTTTATAAAAGGGGTGATCGAATGGAAGTTAACTCAAAACAATATTGTTCTAACTCCGAAACTAGGCCAGGTATGCATGGGCAAGTGAGGTCTTAGTCAAACTTCAGACAGTGAGTTGTAGTAAGGGTGAATAGGAGGAAGACTTGTATGAGAGAAATGCAAAGGTCTATCATGAACATTAGGTTTCTAATAGACTTTTAGGAGAAAACATCTAAACGCAAGATCTTCTTACATTCAAATGCAGAAAACCGGAGAATACACCAATGCAACAATAAATCCTTTATCGTAACATAATTGCAATAATTCATGTGAATCAGTCAATCATGAATTCCCTCAATATGAGATGAAAATTAGATGGGGTAGGAAAATTGTCTGTCACTAAACAATAAATATTACATACAAATGCATAACCAGAGGACTAGAGTGTCTATTAAAACTTTTCAATCAGGAGCTTCTCTCTACCATCGATCCTTCGAAAAATATCAAAACTAAGTATATATACTCCTAAACATTTTCCCAACAGAGGCCTCCTAGAATTTCTGGATGAGGCATCTTTTCAATCAAATATGGCCTACACTCCTCTGTCATTCACCACCTTAATTTTGCATGGATCACGCTAGGGGGTAGTTGAACCCTTAAATGATGAATTAGCATGCACAGGATTCCCTGGTGAGTCGAGGACTCGACATGGCTTTTGTGGAAAGAACTAGTATAGAGGACCATCTCGGGTAGACTTCTCGCCGGGACATCCATCCCTTGCAATTAACGAGTGAGGTGAGGCTTCAACCACCCTCTATCTTCTTCATTTACTCCGAGAAGGTATCAGGGTTGAGATCAAGTTGAACTGGCACCTGGAGAACACGGTGATCCCTTCTGCAGCTATACCCAGCGCTTCAGCCCTTTGCACAGCTCTTTCTATCGCCTCCAAGCGACTACAGGCTATGACCTTGTGCCTATATTCAAAGGTGCTTTCGGAGTTTCGGGGTTCGTGGATAGGAAGGATCAGATCCTTTCTCTTCAAAGTTGCGATGGGCGAAATGCCGAGAGGGCCTAATGGGTGCCACACACCCCTCTCTAATCTGATGGTCCTGAACTAATTCGATAATACTGTGGGCCTAGGTCCAAGACGTCTTCGACACTTCGTGTCTCGGGGATATGAAAGAGATGCTCCTTGTGCTTCGAAGTCGTGATGGGAGAAAAGGCAAAGAGCCTAATCACGCACCATGTGTCCCTCTGGGATGAATGACTAAGATCGCTCTCGTCTCTTCGGGACCCGTCTTGCCAAATGATAAACCTTAGCACCCCTCCTCCAGGCCTGCTCCTTTGTGACCAGGCACCAAAATCATGGGCCCAACTCTGGGTGCTTTCGAAGCTTCGGGGTTTGGGGTTTTGAGATGTGAGATGACGAGGAACCTTTACCCTTTGAACTCCTGAATGCCAATATGCCGATGTGACTATATCTCGCGCCATGCGTCACTGGATCAAATGACCCAGATTTTATCTTGAAATATAGGTGCTTTCTATGACGCTATATCTAGGGAAACTTGATAGCCTCAAGATCCCGGTGACCATCGATCAACTTTATAGATGGGTTTCAGCCACTTGACAACAAAACTTTGTTTGCTGGCTTGACTTGTAACCTAAAAAGATATTCTTCCATGCTACGCTTGGGCACTTCTCATGTAACCTACAGACCTGGGTACTTTTGTGCCCAAGACAAAAAATGTTGCTAACATTAGGCTCCATGGTGGATAGAGTCGTCCCTATGATTCTCTAAGAACTTATTTGTAGCTACAGTGCCTTGCTATTGGGCTATGGAGTCATTTACTAAGCTGAAAATAATAAAAAAGAAAATGAACAAAGAAGAAAAAGGACAATATTTACAAACAAAGGAGCCGTCTAAGGCTCAAACAAAACATTTCTTCAGAAAATGCCCATTTACTGGGCTGTTGAAAACCTTTTCACCTACCAAATCCTGCAACCTGTATGTGTTGTTTGAGAAAACCTCAGATATTTTGAAAGGCCCGATCCATAGGGCATCAAACTTGTCATGTTTTCCCTTATCTTGCATGGGTGCATCCCACTTAAGAACCAAATCCCCGATCTCAAACTCTTTCTTCTTGACTTTCCTGTCAAAAGCCAGTTTGACCTTCTGCTGATGGTCCTGAATTCTGTCCATTACCTGCTCTCTGGCCTGTTGGACTTCCACCAGTTGATGAACTCTTCTAATCATGTCATCAGGCTCTTCTTGATGATCTAGGAAGAAATTTGCTACAGGAATGGCTAGCTGAGAAGGGAAAACAAATTTTGCTCCATAAACAAATTGGAAAGGGGAGATGCCTATAGATCTCTTTGTGGTCACTCGATCGGCCCATAGAGCGAATTTCAACTTTGAATCCCAACCCCTCTTGTTGTCCTCCAATAGTCTTTTGATGATCCTTATCAGGCTTTTGTTGGAGGACTCTCCTAAACCATTGCCCTGGGGATAGTATGGGGTGGAGTGAATCAGTTTGATCCCAAATTGCTCATAGAACTTGGCTAACAGCTCAGCCTTGAATGAGGCTACATTACCAGTAAAAATCTTTCTTGGGCAGCCGAATCTTGTGATGAGGTCTTCCAGGAATCCAATAATTACCTTGTGGTAAGCACTCCTAGTGGGGATATCTTCAATCCACTTAGTAAAGATATCTGTAGCAGTTAGGATCCATCTGTGCCGCCCACTGGAAGCAGGGTGGATTTCTCCAATAAATTCTAGGCCCCATTGCTGGAAAGGTCTCGAAACAACTACAGGCTTAAAAGGCCGAGATTTGAGCTATTTCTTTCTTGGAAAACTTTGGCATGGGATGCAGGCTCTAACTTCTCTACAGACACCATTGAACAAGGTGGGCTAGTAGTACCTAGCTCTGAGAATTTTGTGAGCTGTGGTCTTCCAGAAATGGTGCCCTTCGCATAGGCCGCTTTGAAATTCAACCATGATCCTGTGGGCCTCTTGTGGATTCATGCATTTTAAAAGCACCTCCAGGGGGTCTTTCCAGTATAAAATTTGATTGACAAGGTAGTATTTGATTACTTTGAGCTTCAGAGCTCTTGCCTTGTTTCTTTTCAAGCCATCTGGAGGCTGCAACTCCTGCAGAAAATATATGACATCCTTATACCAAGGACATCGAGCCAACAGGGGTTCTGTTTATGGGTCTACATCAGAAAACTAATTATGTTGATTTTCTAAACATGCATTGATGAAATCTACCCCCAAGGCTTTGTAATTTGCTTCAGCCAACAACCTGGCTAAGCCTTGACCTTTGATCAATTTGGTAGGCCATATTTCCAAGTCAAACTCTAGGATCTTGGCTATCCACTTACTCCTCCTCCTGTCTATGTCAGGTTGTACAAGGATATCCTTCGCAGAGGCCGAAGGAACGTATGCGGTTACCTTTGAGTGCAGGACATAGACTCTGAAAGCTTTGAGAGCTTTCACTAAGGCATAGGCCTGTTTCTCCATGATTTCATACCTGATCTCTACATCTCTTAATGCCTTGTTGAAGAAGGCAATGGGTTGCTCACGCCCTTCCTCATTTTCCTGCAACAAGACCGCTACTACTGTATCAAAAGAAGCAAAAGAGAAAATTAGGAAATCTTTGGAATAGTCAGGACTGATCAACATAGGTTCCTCAGTCAATGCCCTTTTTATTTGGACAATAGATTCCCTAGGTTCAGCGGTCCATTTCACTTCATTTCCCTTCCTGAGCATGGTTGTGATGTGTTTCACCAGCTCAACAAAATTTGAGATGAATCTCCTCAGAAAATTAATCTTCCCCAAAAAGGCCCGAACTTCCTTCTTAGATCTAGGAAGTGACAGCGTCTGAATTGCCTCTACCCTACTAGGATCAATCTTCACTCCCTCTGTTGATACTATATGGACTAATAGCTTCCCTTCCTTTATAGAAAACAAATATTTCTTGGGATTTAGGGAAAGACCAAACCTTCGAGACTTCAAGAAAACTTTCCTCATGTGACAACAGTGCTCTTTATCCGACCTCAAGAAGACTGTGATGTCATCCAGATAGATTACCACAAACTGATCTTTCTCCCCGATGAAGGCTATGTCCATGGCTCATTGAAATGTTGCTCCTACATTCATCAACCCAAAAGGAATTTTTGCATACATGAATGTGCCCCAAGGAGTGGTGAAGGTCGTTTTTTCTCTGTCCTCAGGTATGACTGATATCTAATTATAACCAGAAAAATCGTCGATCATGGAAATCCTATATGCACCGGTTACCCTCTGCAATATGTGTTCCATGTTGGGAAGGGGATAATTGTCTTTCTTTGAGCTCCTGTTCAGGTTTCTAAAATCGACACAAAGCCTGATTTCCCCACTTTTCTTCCTCACCGGGACCAAATTGGCCACCCATTTAGAATATCTCAAGGGGACAATGATTTGGGCATCTAACAATTTCTTCACTTCTCTCTCCATGACGGGCAACATGGGTTTTATCTGTCTCAGCTTCTGCCTGAATGGCCTAGCCTCTTCGTTTAGTGGGATCTTGTGCTCAATGACAGATGTGTCATAAGTCTTGAGGTCTTCATAGGCCCACGCAAACACATGAACAAATTCCTTTAATAACTCAGTATATTCCGCCTTCTGTTCATTGGTTAGGCTGCTTGATAATTTGACAAACTTAGGCTCCTCCTGTGTGCCAATGTTTTATTCGGCTGTATCAACATCTTCATTTGAAACACTATCCTTTACTTCCATATCATTCCTGTCGAATAATATTTCTAAAGGGACTAGTCCCCTCAGAATGTGATTGCTAGGCAGCTGAATAATCTGGTGATTAGCAATTTCATTTAAAAACACCTCAGGGTGAGGGTCACCTTCCGGGTCAGGATCCTGATCAATGTGCAACGAAGAAAATCCATCAACAGATTGGAGAAATTTTTCGATTTCCAGATAATCTTCGAATACCTTCCAATGCTTGACATTGTTCGGTACAGAGGGCCTATATTTTATTTCAACATCATACTTGACCATAGGCGGCAGAGGAACTTTGAGCAAACTAGCTGAGACAACTAAAGAATCGACCGAAGTATTTTCCCCCCTCGGAATGAAAGAAATGTTAAAATCCAAGAATAAGTTATCAATCAGGTCCTATACCTCATTTCTGTAATTTCTGAGGCGGGGATTATTAGCACGATAAGCATTTATGACTTGCCGGATTATCAACTCAGCATCTCCAAATATTTCTATCTCTCTAATTCCCATTTCTTTTGCAGCCCTCATACCCAGAACAAGAGCTTCATACTCTGCCACATTGTTGGTGGTTTCAAATTCTAGCTTGTATGAAAGGGATATGGTCTCTTGAGAAGGTGACATGAAAACTACTCCGACGCCAGCGCCTTCACTAGAAGAATCTCCGTCCAAAAACATCTTCCAAAAAGAGATGGTTGGAGGGGGAATTTGATAATTAAGACTGGGCTACTTTTTGACTTGGAAAGGGTCTTCAGGAGCATTAATGAGCTGCAATAAAATAGACCCCAAATCGGTGTCAAGTGCAAATATGGGGTGATTGGTGGGGTTTGCTTCGTCACTAACAATGTAGGCCAGCTGAGCTTCCCTATATAACCTCCTTTGTTACCCTCCAAAGACTAGAATGGTGGCCTACGTGAGATCCATCTGTAATGTTCCTCCAAGATTTTTAATCCAAGATCTTGACAACAACATGCCAAAATTGGGGGGGACATCAACTACCACAATATCCATGACCACACTCTTCATGGGCAACTGAAACAAAGAAACCACCAGGTCTTTGATGACTCCTAGACACTGCACTCTCCTTGAATCGAAAGAGTACAAATCATGATAAGTCTTTGTCACTTCCAATCCCAATTCTTCCATTACTATTTTGGGCATAAGGTTATGGGAAGCCCCTGAATCCATGAGACAGTTATGCAACACTTTGTCATGTATGTTCAGGGATGTGTAGAAAGGAGGGGATGAATCATCTCTATATTCTACCATGGGACCTAGGACACTTGTTTCCTTTCCATCTTGGAGATTTATTGAGTCCGTGGAAGGCTGGGGGGGCTCAGATTGTAGTAGCTTGGAGAGGAACCTTTTGAAATCTTTGTTTTTAACTAGTTCAGATAGGGGTACAGGAATTCTAATCTTCTGAATCTCATGCTCAAAACTAAAGGATGAGAGAGAATTAGGAGCTTCCCTTACCTCAAAGACAGGTTCCTTGGCTACTCGCGAAGCATTCTGAGTTTTCTTTTATTTAGTAGTGGTTGATACAGCTTTAGTAGGCCTTTCCACTACGAGGGGCTGATCCTGGCGATCAAAATTCCCTTCTTTCTTTTTTGACCTGAGATTATATCTGTTAGGAAAATTGCTGGCTTTTTCCCCTCTACTCAACCCATTGATTTAAGTGTTGATAAGGGATTCTTCATATGCAGATTGAGTCAAATGAGGAAACGGGGAAGTGTCCTCGATGCAGTGGATCTCAGGGTCGAGTTCATCCACCTCCTCCCCTTCCTCATGAGAAACTAGGTTGTTCTGGAGAGGGGTTTGAATCCTCTGATCATCCCTATCTCTGCTCTTTTGTTCCCTTGGGAAAGCATATGGCACATTGTTATTAGGCTTCTTGAAACCTCTTCTATCTATATTTTGGGGATTTCTGTTGATGTGCTTCCCTTCTAATTCCCACCTTTCCATCCTAGCAGAAAGTGATTTTAGCATTCTAGATGTCTCATCTGTCTGAAGGGATAGGGGAGAGGAACTGGATGGGGAAGCTTCAGGACTATGATGGGATATGTTTCTATCAGCAGTGTTCCTGAGACGGTCAACAACCAATATGTTATATCCTACCTCCACGGCTGCATCTTGCATGTGGGCCAGAGTAGTGGCTCTTCTTTCCCTCAATAAGAGGCAGAAATCAGGATGAAAGGAGCTAGCGTAAGTGGTATTTGCAGAGGCTTCTGAGGGTTTAATATCAGCAGGGATTTTATTGGATCTCTTGGAGAAGTCAGAGACAGACTCTCCTTCTTTTCTCTTCAAAGACCCAAACTCTGTCATGTAATACATGAAATATTTTTTATCTCCCCACTGTCTCAAAAAGGCATTATCCAAAGCCTCAATCCCATCAATAGATCCAGGAGGCAGGGCCTTAAACAATTTTCTAGCCTCGCCTTGAAGACTATGGAAAAAAATCCTCATCCATACGTTTACATGCATGATAACATTATCATCTATAAAACTGTAAAAGGATTCTAGGTGTTCTTCTTTAGTTATGTCCCCCTCGCCTGTAAACTTGGGCAGCTGCTTGAGGTAACCATCTACTGGGAGGGAATTGAGAGGCTAGGGTAACACAAGGGGAGCATACCTAGCAGCTATAATAGCCTCCATTCTGGTCATAGGGGGATTTTCTCCTGCCATAGGGATATTACTATTATAACCCTAAATTGCACCTTCCATGCTTACCTGGCATCAGGCCAACTCAGTGCCCTTCATTGCCAAAACCATGCTGAGCAAACTCTTCAAGAACCTCTTAAAACAAGTAACCCATGCCCTAACCCATTACTGGGTGCATTGGAACACGGGAAAGCCTTATACAACACGCGTTGGAACGCTGGCTGGCCCACTACAGCCCGCGTTTACCTAACAAAGCAAAAAATCAGGAAAGTTTCCGCCGGGACGAAAAGCTTTGGGTCAGTTAACTGGAACTCCC
>JZKD02S1962200.1:315099-325594 GCA_000966675.3 Picea glauca
TTTGTCCCAACCCTTTAGCCTTTCCTCAAGCTTTAGGAGAATTCAAGCAAAGCAGTTGGAGGACAAAGAAGAGGAGGAGCCCAGGATCAGGATTGAGGAACGGTGGCCGGTCTCTGACATCATTGTAAGTGATTCATATTGAGATTAATAAAAAGATGCTTTTCCCGTCCCAAATGCACGAATCTTATGTGTTTCATTTTATTTATGTTTAATCTCTAATCCTCTAGTAGAACAATAGCATGCATGCGTATTTTTGTCTTGATTGCAGGATTGATTTTTGGAAGGAGCAGCAGGAGCAACGAGATAAATCTCAACAGAGGATCTACATCAACCATCGATAAAACGGTTATTTGATTCTTCCCATGTTTGCATGTGAAAAAGGATTTTAGGTTTGGGGTAGAAGGTTAAAAGTCATTTCTTAAGGGTCATGATCTGCATGCAAGTTTAAGCCCTAGCTTGTTAGTCCGTAGGGTAGAATAACCTCACAACAATTACATGGATGAGAACTCGGAGGAGAAGGAGCTTGAAAAGGGGATACTGAGGATGAGATTCTAAGTGGAATAGGAAACAATAGGGGATTTAGGGAGAAGGATAACGGGCTTAAGTCAACAGATGCTTCTCTTTGCGCAGAAGTGGCAACAGTAACAAGGGGAGGAGTGATAAATCTAGGAGTGGGGAAATCTCCTGTGGTCCTGGGTCTACGCCAAGGTACAGCTTCAGGGGAGAGGGGAGTGACAAGGATTTCTCCCTCCAATCCCAGACCAGGGTGGGCAAAATCAACAAGAACACTCCCGAAATTCAGGAAACATGAAACTTCAGAAAAAGTTCTGCTAAGAAACTGAGGAGGAGAAAATGGAGTTCCTACAGAAGGAGATGGTAGATTATCTGGTTCGGCGGTGAAAGCTTCTCCTTCAGAGGCCTTTCCTTTCATGAGAACCACCTCTGGATCAGTTTCAGGTGTAGCTAGAGGCAGCTGTGGATGGGACCGCTTGTGCCTGCCTCTGAAAGCCACAATTAACACGACATGTTTTCCACAATGGAGTAATCACAATGGACTCAACAGGTGCACATTAGAAATATTCAAAGGCTTTGATACCTGATGCACCTTCAGAATCATAGGCTCAATGTCGTTCAATCTCGGGGAAAATTTTCAACTTCATCCCCGGCAACGGCGCCAGAAATGTTAGCATCAAAAGTCAGTCCTAGATTGTAGAAGGAGAAGAGATCGACACCCATCAGTTTATGTCACGATTTGTTTATAAAATGGGTGATCGAATGGAAGTTAACTCAAAACAATATTGTTCTAACTCTGAAACTAGGCTAGGTATGCATGGGCAAGTGAGGTCTTAGTCAAATTTTAGACAGTGAGCTGTAGTAAGGGTGAATAGGAGGAAGACTTGTATGAGAGAAATGCAAAGTTCTGTCGTGAACATCAGGTTTCTAACAGACTTTTAGGAGAAAACATCTAAACGCAAGATCGTCTTACATTCAAATGCAGAAAACCGAAGAATACACCATTGCAACAATAAATCCTTTATCGTAACATAATTGCAATAATTCATGTGAATCAGTCAATCATGAATTCCCTCAGTATGAGATGAAAATTAGATGGGGTAGGAAAACTGTCTATCATTAAACAAGAAATATTACATACAGATGCATAACCAGAGGACTAGAGTGTCTATTAAAACTTTACAATCGGGAGCTTCGCTCTACCATCGATCCTTCGAAAAATATCAAAACTAAGTATATATACTCCTAAACATTTGCCCAACAGAGGCCTCCTAGAATTTCGGGATGAGGCGTATCTTCAATCAAATATGGTCTGCACTCCTCTGTCATACACCACCTTAATTCTGCTTGGATCACGCCAGGGGGTAGATGAGCCCTTAAATGCTGACTTATCGTCCATAGGATTCCCTGGTGAGTCAAGGACTTGTCATGGCTTCTGTGGAAAGAACTAGTACAGAGGACCATCTCGGGCAGACTTCCCACCAGGACATCCATACCTTGCAATTAACGAGTGAGGTGAGGTTTCAACCACCCTATCTCTTCTTCATTTACTGCGAGCAGGTATCAGGGTTGAGATCAAGTTGAACTGGCACCTGGAGAACATGGTGATCCCTTCTACAGCTATACCCGACACTTTGGACCTTTGCGCAGCTCTTTCTATCGCCTTCAAGTGACTACGGTCTGTGACCTTGCGCCTATCTTCAAAGGTGCTTTTGGTGTTTCGGGGTTCATGGATAGGAAGGAGCAGATCCTTTCTCTTCAAAGTTGCGATGGGAGAAATGCCGAGAGGGCCTAATGGATGCCACGCGCCCCTCTCTGATCTGATGGTCCTGAACCAATTCAATAATACTGTGGGCCCGGGTCTGGGAGGTCTTCGAAACTTTGCGTCTCAGGGATATGAAAGAGATGCTCCTTGTACTTCGAAGTCACGATGGGAAAAAAGGAAAAGAGCCTATCGTGCACCACGTGTCCCTCCGGGATGAACTGCTAAGATCGCTCTCGGCTCTTCAGGACCCATCATGTCAAATGATAAACCTTAGCACCCCTCCTCCAGGCCTGCTCCTTTGTGACCAGGCACCAAAACCATGGGCCGAATCTGGGTGCTTTCGACGCTTTGGGGTTTGGGATTTTGAGATGTGAGATGACGACGAACCTTTACCCTTCGAACTCCCGAATGTCGATATGCCGACATGACTAGATCTTGCGCCATGCGTCACTAGATCAGATGACCCAAATTTTGTCTTGAAATATAGGTGCTTTCTCTGATGCTATATCTTGGGTAACTTGGTAGCCCCGAGATCCCGGTGACCATCGATCAACTTTATAGATGGGTCTCAGCCGCTTGACAACAAAACTTCGCCCGCTCGCTTGACTTGTAACCTGAAAAGAGATTCTTCCGTGCTGCTCTTGGGCGCTTCTCGTGCAACCTGTAGACCTGGGTAGTTTTGTGCCCAAGACAAAAATTGTTGCTAACATTAGGCTCCATGGGGGATAGAGTCATCCATGTGATGCTCTAAGAACTCATTTGCAGCTTCAGTGCCTTGCTATTGGGTTATAGATTCATTTACTAAGCCGAAAATAATAAAAAAGAAAATGAACAAAGAACCAAAAGGACAATATTTACAAACAAAGGAGCCGTCTAAGGCTCAAACAAAACATTTCTTCAGAAAATGCCCATTTACTGGGCTGTTGAAAACCTCTTCACCGTCCAAATCCTGCAACCTGTACGTGTGGTTTGAAAAAACCTCAGAGATTTTGAAAGGCCCGATCCATAGGGCGTCAAACTTGCCATGTTTTCCCTTATCTTGCATGGGTGCATCCCACTTAAGCACCAAATCCCCGATCTCAAACTCTTTCTTCTTGACTTTCCTGTCAAAAGCCAGTTTGACCTTCTGCTGATGGTCCTGAATTCTATCCATTACCTGCTCTTTGGCTTGATGGACTTCCACGAGTTGATGTACTCTTCTGATCATGTCATCAGGCTCTTCTTGATGATCCTGGAAGAACTTTGCCACAGGAATGGCTAGCTGAGAAGGGAAAACAACTTCTGCTCCATAAACTAATTGGAAATAGGAGATTCCTATAGATATCTTTGTGGTCACTCGATCGACCCATAGAGCAAATTTCAACTTTGAATACCAGGCCCTTTTGTTGTCCTCCAATAGTATTTTGATGATCCTTATCAGACTTTTGTTGGAGGACTCTTCTAAACCATTTCCCTGGGGATAGTATGGGGTGGAGTGAATCAGCTTGATCCCAAATTGCTCACAAAACTTGGCTAACGACTCAACCTTGAATGAGGCTGCATTATTAGTAACAATCTTTCTTGGGCAGCCAAATCTTGTGATGAGGTCTTCCAGGAATCCAATAATTACCTTGTGGGAAGCACTCCTGGTGGGGATAGCTTTGATCCACTTAGTAAAGAAATTTGTAGTAGTCAGGATCCATCTGTGGTGCCCACTGGAAGCAAGGTGGATTTCTCCAATAAAATCTAGGCCCCATTGCTGGAAAGGTCCTGAAACAACTACAGGCTTTAAAGGCAGAGATTTGAGTTGTTGCTTTCCTAAAAACCTTTGGCATGGGATGCAGGATCTAACTTCTCTATAGACATCAGTGAACAAGGTGGGCCAGTAGTACCCAGCTCTGAGAATTTTGTGAGCTGTGGTCTTCCAGAAATGGTGCCCTTCGCACAAGCCACTATGAAATTCAACGATGATCCTTTCGGCCTCTTTTGGATTCATGCATTTTAAAAGCACCCCTAGGGGGCATGGATGATTTTAGGGGCTAAATTTCACTCATGGGCTATTTTTCCATGGTTTTTCCAAAAACGAGATTCACTATTTTAAAAATGATTCACCCAAATTCTATAGGATAAAATTATTTTATCTTAAAAATCGCCAAAATTTTATAAAAACTATATAAAATTCTTAGAAATTTGAATATTTTTACAAAAATATCGCCAAACATTTATAGTTGGCATATGAAGGATTAGTAAGATTCACCAAGGTTTTTACATTTTAAAATAAATTTCCATCCTTAAAATCATCCCTACTAGGGGGTCTTTCCAGTATAAAAATTTTCAACAAGGTAGTATCTGACTGCTTTGAGCTTCAGAGCTCTTGCCTTGTTTCTTTGCAAGCCATCTGGAGGCCAAAACTCCTGCAGAAAATATATGACATCCTTATACCAAGGACATCGAGCCAACAGGGGTTTTGTTTGAGGGTCTACATTAGACAACTGATTATGTTGATTTTCTGAACATGCATTGATGAAATCTACCCCCAAGTATTTGCAATTTGCTTTAGCCAACATCTTGGCTAAGCCTTGACCTTTGATCAATTTGGTAGGCCTTATTTCCAAGTCAAACTCCAGGATCTTGGCTATCTACTTACTCCTCCTCCCGTCTATGTCGAGCTGTACAAGGATGTCCTTCACAGAGGCCGAAGGAACGTATGAACTTACCTTTGAGTGCATGACATAGAATCTGAAATATTTGAGAGCTTTCACTAAGGCAGAGGCCTGTTTCTCCATGATTTCATACCTGATCTCTGCATCTCTTAATGCCTTGCTGAAGAAGGAAATGGGTTGCTCATGCCCTTCCTCATTTGCCTGCAATAAGACCGCTACTACTGTATCAAAAGAAGAAAAAGAGAAAATTAGGAAATCTTTGGAATAGTCAGCACTGATCAGCACAGGTGCCTCAGTCAATGCCCTTTTTATTTGGACAAAAGATTCCCTGGGTTCAATGGTCCATTTCACTTCATTTCCCTTCCTGAGCATGGCTGTGATGTGTTTCACCAGCTCAAAAAAATTTGAGATGAATCTCCTCATAAAATTAATCTTCCCCAAAAAGGCATGAACTTCCTTCTTAGATCTAGGAAGTGACAGGGTCTGAATTGCCTCTACCCTGCTAGGATCAATCCTCACTCCCTCTGCTGATACTATATGGCCTAATAGCTTCCCTTCCTTCATAGAAAACATAGATTTCTTAGGATTTAGGGAAAGGCCAAACCTTCGACACTTCAAGAAAACTTTCCTCAGGTGACAACAGTGCTCTTTATCTGACCTCAAGAAGACTTTGATATCATCCAGATAGATTACCACAAAATGATATTTCTCCCCGATGAAGGCTATGTCCATGGCTCACTAAAATGTTGCTCCTGCATTCATCAACCCAAAAGGCATTTTGGCATACATGAATGTGCCCCAAGGAGTGGTGAAGGCCATTTTTTCTCTGTCCTCAGGCATGACTGATATCTGATTATAACCAGAAAAACCATCGATCATGGAAATCCTAGATGCACTAGTTACCCTCTACAATATGTGTTCCATGTTGGGCAGGGGATAATTGTCTTTCTTTGAGCTCCTATTCAGGTTCCTGAAATCGACACAAAGCCTGATTTCTCCACTTTTCTTCCTCACCGAGACCAAATTGGCCACCCATTTAGAATATCTCAAGGGGACAATGATTTGGGCATCTACCAATTTCTTCACTTCTCTCTCCATGACGGGTAACAACATGGGATTTATCTGTCTCAGCTTCTACCTGAATGGCATAGCCTCTTCGTTCAGTGGGATCTTGTGCTCAATGAAAGATGTGTCATAAGTCTTTAGGCCTTCATAGGCCCACACAAACACATCAACGAATTCCTTTAATAAATCAGTATATTCCGCCCTCTGTTCATTGGTTAGGCTGCTTGATAATTTGACAAACTTAGGCTCCTCCTATGTGCCAATGTTGCATTCGGCTGTATCTGCATCTTCAAAGGCTTTGATACCTAATGCACCTTCAGAATCAAAGGCTCAATGTCGTTCAATCTCGTGGAAAATTTTCAACTTCGTCCCCGACAATGGCACCAGAAATGTTAGCGTCAGAAGTCACTCCTAGATTGCAGCAGGAGCAGAGCCCAACGCCCATCAGTTTATGTCACGATTTTTTTATAAAAGGGGTGATCGAATGGAAGTTAACTCAAAACAATATTGTTCTAACTCCAAAACTAGGCCAGGTATGCATGGGAAAGTGAGGTCTTAGTCAAACTTCAGACAGTGAGTTGTAGTAAGAGTGAATAGGAGGAAGACTTGTATAAGAGAAATGCAAAGGTCTATCGTGAACATCAGGTTTCTAATAGACTTTTAGGAGAAAACATCTAAACGCAAGATCTTCTTACATTCAAACGCAGAAAACTGAAGAATACAACAATGCAACAATAAATCCTTTATTGTAACATAATTGCAATAATTCATGTGAATCAGTCAATCATGAATTCCCTCAGTATGAGATGAAAATTAGATGGGGTAGGAAAATTGTCTATCATTAAACAAGAAATATTACATACAGATGCATAACCAGAGGACTAGAGTGTCTATTAAAACTTTAGAATCGGGAGCTTCGCTCTACCATCGATGCTTCGAAAAATATCAAAACTAAGTATATATACTCCTAAACATTTGCCCAACAGAGGCCTCCTAGACTTTCGGGATGAGGCGTCTCTTCAATCAAATCTGGCATGCACTCCTCTGTCATACACCACCTTAATTTTGCATGGATCATGCCAGGGGGTAGCTGAGCCCTTAAATGATGAATTAGCGTGCGCAAGCTTCCCTGGTGAGTCGAGGACTCGGCATGGCTTCTGTGGAAAGAACCAGTACAGAGGACCATCTCGGGCAGACTTCCCGCCAGGACATCCATACCTTGCAATTAACGAGTGAGGTGAGGTTTCAACCACCGTCTCTCTTCTTCATTTACTCTGAGTAGGTATCAGGGTTGAGATCAAGTTGAAATCGCACCTGGAGAACACAATGATCCCTTCTACAACTATACCTGGTGCTTCGGCCCTTTGCGCAGCTCTTTCTATTGCCTCCAAGCAACTACAGGCTATGAACTTGTGCCTATCTTCAAAGGTGCTTTCGGCATTTCGGGGTTCATGGATAGGAAGGAGCAAATCCTTTCTCTTCAAAGTTGCGATGGGAAAAATGTCGAGAGGGCCTAATGGGTGCCATGTGCCCCTCTCTGATCTGATGGTCCTGAACTAATTCGATAATACTATGGGCTCAGGTCTGGGACGTCTTTGATGTGTCACATCTCAGGGATATGAAAGAGTTTCTCCTTGCGCTTTGAAGTCACGATGTTCGAAAAGGCAAAGAGCCTAATCGCGCACCACGTGTCCCTCTGGGATGAACGACTTAGATCGCTCTCGGCTCTTCGGGATCCATCTTGCCAAATGATAAACCTTAGTGCCCCTCCTCCAAGCCTGCTCCTTTGTGACCAGGCGCCAAAACCATGGGCCCGACTCTAGGTGCTTTTGGTGCTTCGGGGTTTGGGGTTTCGAGATGTGAGATGACGAGGAACCTTTACCCTTTGAACTCCCGAATGTCGATATGCCGACGTGACTAGATCTTGTGCCATGCGTCACTGGATCGGACAACCCAGATTTTGTCTTGAAATATAGGTGATCTCTTTGACGCTATATCTTGGGTAACTTGGTAGCCCCGAGATCCCGGTGACCATCGATCAACTTTATAGATGGGTCTCGGCTGCTTGACAACAAAACTTCGCCCGCTCGCTTGAATTGTAACTTGAATAGAGATTCTTCCATGCTACGCTTGGGAGCTTCTCATGCAACCTGTAGACCTGGGTACTTTTGTGCCCAAGACAAAATTTTTTGCTAACACCATGTGTATCTAATTGACTGTTTCCTCCATAATATACTCGATGACCTTGTTCACGTGCATATGAGGTAACTTATGATTAAAGCATGATTTATTTAGTTTTATTGAGTTAATTCGATTAAATGCTTGATTATGTATGATACTAATCACTTTGACTCTCAAGCAGCATGATCCGGTACCCAGTCTATTCTGGTACCAAGGCTCCACCTATTCCGGTACCAGCCTGTGCTAATCCAGTACTAGAAATAATTCAAAATTTTGGAAAGATTTTAGAGGAAAATTGGGCACATGGGTTTTGTCCAGAACGATGTTTTCATGATGGAACATGTGTCATAATTCACCCATATCACACGTGTGGACCTCCATCTTAGGGGGAATGATTCTGCCAAAATTATAAAAAAAACTCAAACTACCAACTTGCACCTCGATTTTCGTGCATATGGTATCCGATCTAGAAATTCTAAAACATGGGTTTTGTCCAGAATATGATAAATTGAGTCAAAGCAAGGCCATTTTTCAAAATTAGAATCGGTTTGGGAGATATGAGTGGGGGAATAACTCGAATCTACCCAAATTGTTAAAAAACACAGATTTTTGGGATTTATCCTAAAATTGTAAAAATTGTTTTCTTAGTTTGGGGATTCGGTTTCATCCATTCCTCTATGGATTTTATGTATAAATAAGACCTCATAAATCTGAGTAGGGAGGAATTATCATGATGTAAGAATGTCTCTTAAAGGAGAATTGTTATGTTGTAGAATGAATTCATGAAAATACTCTTTTTGTAAACCTACTTGTTGGAGATTAATGCAAGATTGAATTTGGTGATTTTGTCTCTCTTAGAAGTTAACATCTAGTGATCTAAAATATTCCATGTTGGCATAGAAAAGGGCAACCGATCCATCTTGGTAATCTTATTGTAAATTGTTAGTGTAGATTTTCATTTCATGTATTTGTTATTTTGATTTCATGATATTTTGTTTGATTTCACTATTCAAATTTGTTGCAAAGTGTGGTAATGCAGGAATAGTTGGATCTCCATATTTCACCATACATGAGCCTTAATGGAGCATCCCACTTGTTAGTTTAGTTGCTCCAGGAGATAGGTCTTATGTTCATTTTTTCATTTCATGAGCCTCTAATGAACAGATTTGTCACCTAAGAAAGAACATTTCAATTCACTGTTTTCTTGAGAAGTTTTGTTATCATTTTTCCCTTCTAAGTTTGGAGTTGTATTGTTGAAGTTGCCTATATTTTTTTGTTAGTTGTTGTTAAGGATATTAGCTACATATAACATATTCAAAGTCCATCTTTCCACTTCATGAGCTTGTAAATGGGCAAGGCATTATCTATACAAAATCTTTTGAGTGCATGATTGCAAGTTTTTCTTTCTAATTTCTGAATTGTGTGAAGAGTGTTATCTTTGAAAATAGAGTGTTTTTTTTATTGTTGGTTTTATTATCTAAGCTATACTAAACAGACATACGAACCTATCTGTTATCAACACATATAGTGCATCAACTCTTTTGATTACAAATCTCGGTTGATAATTTATGTTTGGTAATATATTATGCAAATAATTGCACCAACAAAACCCATTGGACCCCAATAACCATGAAACTCACACTCATTGGAAAAGATAGACCTTCTGAAAGATGCTCTGGTTTGATAATTGTTTGTAAAAATGGATCTTTGAATTTTGATGGACACTCCCTATAAACCCTTATTAGATTTTCTTCCTTGAACGATTCAGACGGTGCAGAGAAAGAATTTTGTATGCCAAGGGAACCTTGAATTGACAGACTCTCTACCCTACATAGGACCTCGAACCCTTGTTTATTTACAACGACTTTCTCTTCCTATGAATATTGATCTGCACACCAACGTATGAGCTAAAGAAAAGGAAACACGACCTCGACATCGTAAGGGACAACAGTGGCCTGGACTGCTTCAAGGAAGGGTGTCTGTTTCCCTACATTATCTAACAGATTAGATCTGGACATAGATATGGGTGAAATGGTGATTTCAGTGTCGAATACATATGAATCTCGGTCAATTAGGGATTCTTCGTTCGACACAGGGTCTTTTTCTATCACTGAAATTATGATAGGGTCCATGGTGGCGATGAAAAATACCTGGAAATGAACAAAGTGTTGGATAATGTTGTCATTAATGCCAATGGTTTGAATGATTGATGTCATTGATTGATGTCAAGTGTTTGATTGATGTCAAAGGATTGATTGATTGATGATTTATGTAATATAATATGTATTGTCCTTGATGAGAATGCATAGATGAAGATGGATCAATGAGT
>JZKD02S1962200.1:388613-402546 GCA_000966675.3 Picea glauca
CCCTTCCTTCCACCCAATAATATATGAGAGATAATAAAACTTTACACTAAATCATCACCATCAACCAATCATCACATAGAACTTGATAATGCTTCCTGAGACTTCTTCAATTTCTACAATTCTTCAATTCTTAGAGTACTTTGATCCTGTATATAATATTACTCAATGTATTCTATGAAACTCCTCCAAGTTTTACTCCTTGAATCCTCATCAAAAAGTTATAGAAAGAATGGTAGACTTTATTCAATTCTGGTCTATTCAGGAGACTGAACTTGTACAGAATGCCCCGCACTCAATGTTTAACATCTGATTCTAAAAATTGCACACAAGAAACCAAATTTTGTGATATTTTCAATGAAATTTGTCCCACATCATTTGGATTCTCTATGAATAAGTTATAACTATTTTACCCGGAACACCTATTTATTGACTAGCTTCAGGACTGGTCACAAACCCTATCTTCCACAGAGTGTATCTCCATAATTATAGCGAATCAAGAGTTGAACTTTTTACCAGAGGTACCTTGATATGTCTTCTCAATACCATAGCGATTTCACCATCTGAATCGTTTTATAAAAATAGTTATAGCAAAAATGGTGAGATGACCTGAAAATAACATACCTTAGAACACATCACCAAAAGACTTCATCCTCCCCTGAAATCCGGCCTTCTTTACTTCTTATTTCCTCTAAAATTCAACTTGTATCAAAATGAATGTATAATTATGTTTATTTATACCATTTATGTCACTTCATTTTAACATTAGGACCGACCTAACACTTTCTTATTTTGTAATTCTTTTCTTTAATTATCTTCAGGACCTACATGTACTTCCTTCTTCAATTCACTTTGTCATCTTCAAAAATTCATTTCTCCTCAACCATGAGGATCCATGTGACTTGACACATACCACTGGAAACAACATGATGTATATTATCCATTCATAGGTGTTGTATATGCATGTGCATTGTCCTTCATGTCCAAATACCTTTATCAATCTTGCTGTCCAAAACCCATGAATAGGGTTGACATCAATGACAACAACCAATCTTCCAACATGAAAATCGTGCAAATGGTTATGGTTTTCAAATATATCATTCTTTTAATGATTATTAGATCTTATGCACGATTTTAGTAGCTCATATTAGATTATGTTGGTACCTTGTATATCCAATTGATAGGCCATGACTCGAGACATGCAAAGTTATGATTTCAAGTTTTGAGAAGGATTTTGAATAAAAGAAGATATAACTAATTCTATTTTGCAGCCAAAATTTGTGTGCATCATCTCTTATGTGCATGTATTCTTAAGAGCTCGAAGTCAAACCCTAAGCATTCGCAGGTGTACAAAATTAGCAAATAACAAAATGTCGTTTAAGAAGGGAGGACGAGTCATTATATTGGAACCAAATGGGGTCGTTTTACTAGAAGAATGCCCATAAATCATGGAGAAGTTCATAAATGTTGGATGGTTTAAATTCTGCTACAAATTCCATAGGCATCATGAAGAATTTTTTAAGTTATTTTCCTTGAATTTTGATGGTTTTCAAAATCAAGTTGAAAATGTGATGGTTCATGTTGTATAGCACTCAATTGCAACAATTTTTCATCTACCTGTAAAAGGAGAAATACGGTGGAAGAATAATAAGCTTCATGCAGGACTGTGTAATCAATTTTTAATGGAAGAAAATAATAACCCAATCTGGAGCCAAGGAATTCCAAATAAGTGGATCAAGAAAGAATGGCAGAATGTCTTAGTTGTTGTTCAAAGGTATACAACCAGTGAGGGTAGGTATTCTTATGTTCACTATTACCATATGATATTTTATTGCACTTAAATGGAGATGCAGAAATTAACTTTCCCTTTTACCAGTTGAAGAGCCTGACCAAAATGGAAAAGAAGTTGCAGACTAATCCAAAAAATGTTGATAAGAGTATTTTTCATCAAACTATGATTAAAATATTGTTCATGTATGCATTAAATGAAGTCCAACTCTCTTGGAAACAAGTATTGTCTTCATTAGGGTTAGAGGAACAAGTTATAAAAACAACAGAAAAAAATCCTAACAACAAAACTAGAGTTTCAAAGCAAGAGAGAAGTTCATCAAAGAGTGTAGTAAAATAACAAGAGGAAGTTATTCATGTGGCAAGAAAAACTAGATTGATCAAGAGAAATCTCGATTTACAGTAAGAAACAAAAATCAAGAAGGAACTCTATTCCTCTGTTTCAAAACAAGGTATTGTAAGTTGTGATAGGGTTTACACTATAACGATGACAAGATAGAGGATACAAGAATTATAAAAAGAGAAATTTGAACCTGAAACAGAAGCTCATGATGAACTAATAGAGGAACTTCCAAAGGAAATATAGAGCAAAAAGGAGAAGGGTAAATGACCTGCAAGTTGCCCTTATAGACTAAAAACTCAACCTACTAATAAAATCTCACTTAAGTCTAAATCCTTATTCAAACCATCTTTAAAGGAAGATAATCTGATTATCTTGGAGGAAAATAGTCCATAAAAGACTCTTGAGAAAGGAAATATGGTATGTAGTTTTGCAAGGAAGATATAAACAAGGAAAACCAAGAGGGGAGAAAAGTTGCAACCAATGTTTAAGATTGAGTCCTCTCAATCTAATGAAGGAATAGAATAGGACCCCACTTACATTCCAAAGATGCAAGAACTGTTAGACTCATACATGGAAAGAGCATATAGGCCACCTAAATATGTGAAAAATGAAATAATCGAAGTAACATATTCAAAAGAGCATAAACATAACAAAAAGGGAAAGAAACCAAAAAGATCTATTGATCTAAATAAATTTGCATGTATTGAAGAAAATCAAAGTGTAGATAGTGCAGAAACAAATATTGAACCAAGAAATCATGGGATTGAAGAGTGTCAGATGACCATTGAGGAATTGAAGTAGGAAAATAAATCACTTGAAGTATGGAACAATAAGTTGCAGAAAAGGGTCCAAAGGTTGAAAGAAAAACACAAATCACAGCGTGAGTTGTTAACGAAAGTTAGAAAAATGAGCATTAAGCTGTATTGGAGAAATGTAGTGCTTAAGACTAAACTAAAACAAGAAAAATTTCAATCTTCTACTCAACAATGAAAAATGCTACATGGCCATGTCAGTATGCTAGTTGTTTCAAATTTTGAGCCCATTGCCTTCAAAAATGACATTGTTTGGTAGCCCTCTTTTGACAAGATGATGAAGCAGTTCGAGAATTTGAAGGACCCTTTTGAAATCATATACAAGTTAAAATATTGGGTCTCCAGTGCATCTACTTTGGATAATTTGCTACAGATTCGATTTTGTAGGTCAAGGATATCTTTGGGATTGTGATTTAGTCTTACAATCAAGTCTTTCCCTAAAATCCAGATTATTGTTGTAATGCAATGAATGAGATGGAATGTAATTCCTATTTGTTAGTCATATGTCAGGACTCAATCAAAACTGTATCTATATTTTAGGATCTGATGAAACCAACTCTATGTATAAAGAGGAAATTATATGATAGAGTTAAGGGTTCAAGTTTTGTGGTGCTAAAGGAACATTTTGACCTGGATTTTAATGCACGACATCTACTAAATTTTTCACTCAATGGAAAAATCATTCTGATGGTTAAACTTTATTATTCTTGTGTTATTTCTTCTATCTTACTTGAATGCATTGAATATTTTTGCAAAGAATGTGATTTATCTTGTTCATGTTGAAATTTAGTCTAAGTATTTCCTTCTTGTTTCTAAATGATATTTGGGATCAAGAGTCTTCTCTGTAAGTGAAAAAATTGTGAAACTTGCAATTTTCTTTTATGTTATCTCCATTTTACCTAATTTATCATAATGAGTGTCATTGAATAAGCTAAGTGTTTTAGAAACCCGATCTAAAAGTGTAATCAACATCACATGGTGTCCTGCAAATTACCCATTACTTGATCCATAAACCAACTTAAAAAAATCAATTTGATAAACCATTTCAATAAATGAGGTTCCCTAGATTTCCCTTATCAGTCAAGGAAAACTTTGGGGACTAATAGTAATAAGATCCAATTTCTCTTCACTACCTCTCTGCTTGATTCCTTTAGACTCTTCCTGAGTCTCTTCCTAAATGCAATCATCCCAAAGTCTCTGCCAATATGGGATATTCTCTCAAGCACAAACTACTTTAACAAATGGTTCCCATGACTTGGGAAGACCATTCAATGCCACGTTAATGATCTTTGCATCCTATGTTTTCTCCCCTATGGCTGCAATTTCATCACCTATGTGATCCTCCTGAGATAGTTGGTAAGATTATTTGATCTAGACATCTGAACCAATCTAATTTTATTCCTTAAGATCATCTTATTATTCATGTTCTTGCTTTAGAATAAACTTACAAGGGCATAAAACATCTCTTTGTTCATCTTCATCTCATTTAGGTAAGGGATTAGATGATGCTTCACAGAATCTAAGAGGATTATTTATGCTTTGGTCTCCTTCTTATTGTGAGAATCTAAAGTTGTTGTATTTTTTGGTGGAGTAAATCATTTATCCACTAAATCCCAAAGGTCATACTCCTTCAACGCCACAGTGACTCTTTCTTTCCAATATAGGAAGTCATATGCTCCATCCAATATGTCTTCAACTCTCAAATGTGTTGCTTCCTTCCCTAACACTTGATAAAATGCCTTGGAAATAACCTGTTGCTGAAAAACTACCCCTATATTGATCTAGCTTCCTTTCAGAGTGTGTTATTTGATACCATGTAGAAATTATTACTCCAACACCTAGGTATTTTTTATCTAGTGATTTCCTTACTGCAATCAGATTAGAAACTCATAAAACAAAAAAAACACTACTGAAATATTCAACTCAATATCATGCAACAGAAGCATAAACTAGGAAACCAAATCAAGCACACATGAACACCATAATTTTGGGGTAAATACCTCAAAGGGAAAAATAATACTAAGAATGATTTTATTATGATAAAATCAGGGTTCTCGTAACAGGGATAATGGCCCACTGAGAGAAATACAACTGCATACTATTGTGGGGAAATTCTACCCTACGGACTAACAAGCTAGGGTTTAAACTTGCATGCAGATCATGACCCTTCAGAAATTACTTTTAACCTTCTACCCCAAACCTAAAACCCTTTTACACATGCAAACACGGAAAGAACCAACTAACCTTTTTATCGACGATTGGTGTAGATCTTCCGTTGAGGTTTACCCCATTGCTTCTGTTGCTCCTTCTAAAAAGTGATCCTACAATCAAGATGAAACTACGCATGCATTCTATTGTTCTACTAGAGGGTTAGAGATTAAGCATAAATCGAATAAAAAATATAAGATTCGTGCATTGGGACGGGAAAAGTCTTCTTTATTAATCTCAATATGAATCAACTTACAATGATAATAGAGAGTGACCACCATTCCTCGATCCTGATCCTGGGCTCCTCATCTTCTTTGTCCTCCAACTGCTTTGCTTGAATTCTCCTAAAGCTTGAGGAAAGGCTAAAGGGTTGGGACAAAACAGATTCGGAAATTGGGCAGAGTTTCTTTGCTATGATTTTCCTCCCTCCAAATAGTACCCCTACCCCTTCTTTTATAGGCTAGAAGGAGATAGGGTTTTGGACGAACTCTCGGCCATGCATGGCTGGGAGTTCTAGTTAACTGACCCAAAGCTTTTTGTTTCGTCAGAAACTTTCCTGTTTTTGTGCTTTTGTTAGGTAAACACGGGCTGTAGTGGGCTAGCCAGCGTTCCAATGCATGCAGTAGAAGCCATGCTAGCATTCCAACGCGCCCAGTAATGGGTTAGGGAGTGGGCTACTTAATTTAAGAGGTTTTTCAAGAGTTTGTCCAGCATGGCTTAGGCAAGAAAAGGGTATGAGTTGGCCTGATGCCAGGTAAGCATGTATAGTGAAATTTAGGGTTATAACACATACTAACCTGACAAGGGATAACCTGATGTACAATCAATTCTGACACATTTTTCTAGGAATCTGCAACTATCTCTTCCTTGACCCGTGGATATCCATGAATTTCCCCACTTTGACCCATGGATTTCCATGAATGTCTCAACTATGACCCACAGATGTGTATGGAAAACTTGTACAAAAAGTTGTGTATGCTCCAAAAATCTCCTATGGATTCCTTCTATTGAAACTCACTTGCGTATGCCTCTATTCTCTCTTCTCATTGACCTGTATGATCTCTAGATGAAGTTCTTTCTTCACTTATCCAAGATATTGAGCCACAATCCTTCATGATCCAATACTCTTTGTCAACACCCTCAACACATTTTAAGTGTCTTTCTCCCTCATCCTAGCCTTTCTTTTATAATTGCGAGTTACAATCTATTTCTAATCTTGAAAGTGATCTATGGTTGAGATTTCTTCTCACACTCACTTTTAGATTTAGATTACATGATGCATGCTAAGTACTTTTATCATGTCTCATAAATAACTCAATTAACTAATTACATAATTAATCAATAAAATAAATTTACTTTAATAATTCATTTAACTAAAGTAAATTCAAGATTAGAAGGCTTTGGATGATTTTCACACATCTAGAAACATAGAATTGTGTGTAAATACTTATCTGACACTACGAATAGCATCAACAGATAACATATTGTGACCATCGGATTACAAAAGCATACTAATGCATACTAAATAAATAGAGTAAGAAACACACTTTAACCTAGCAACATTAGACTAAGTTGATCTTAACTAAGTCTTAAGCGTCTAAATATCCTAACTTGTAAGTGTTTAAATATCCTAATATCCCCCCTTAAGAGAAACTTGGGATAGGATTTAAGGATTTACAAAGGAGACACAATAGGAGAAGGAAGGAATCATTAGAGCCTATCCCCCCTTAATGAAAAATTTTTGAACTCCAAACATAGATTGAAGTTTGGAAAATTCTTCTTATGTAAGAGACTTCATGAAAATGTCTGCAACTTGATTTTTTGTAGGGAAGAAGAGAACTTCAATAACTCAGTTATGAATGAGCTTTCTGATGAAGTGCATGTGTATCTCGATTTGTTTTTTTCTTTGATGTTGAACTAGGTCTTTGGAAATCTTGAAGGCACTCTTATTATCGCACCATAGGGTGGTTGGATGTTGCTTCTAGAATCCAAAATATGAAAGGATCCATCAAAGCCACAAGGATTATTGACTTTGCTTTTGTTGAGGAAAGAGAAATATCCTATTGTTTATCACAATCCCAAGTGTCAAGTCTAGAACCAAGTCTAAAAATACAACTTGCATTATACTTTAGATCATCATGGTTTCCAACCCAATCTAAATCAATGAAACCAACCAACAAGGGAGTCCCCCCTAAACTATAATGTATCCCAAACTGAACTATACCCCAGACATATTGTGTTATAAAAAATAGGTGTGCTCATTTCACCATAGACAATATCTCAATATTGTCACCCAAACCCTAGAACCAATAGCCAACCAAGGTAGTGTACCACTCTCTAGAGCTAGCATACCAAGCAGAAATTACAAACCATAACCAAGAGAAAGTCCAAGCCTAAAACTGAAAATACAAGTTGTAGTAGCTGCAGCTGCAATTACTCTCCAAACTTGCGCACTTACCAAATTTCCGCAGTTGTGAGTTGTTTATGTCCATAGGAGCTCTGACATCTTGTATTTATACTTCTCTTTCTTAGTTTTCTGAGCCGAATTCTCTTTCTGGAGGCTAAAATCTCAATATTTATTATTTTCTTTAGCCAACTTGTCTCTTAGGGTTATGTCCAATGCTTTAGGGTTTCTTCTTTCTTCCCAGAATATTCTATTCTTGCCAGGGTTACACGTGGAGGTTTAATACCTCTCACAACTACCATAATATCAACACTCCCTCCTAGCTAGGGAGGTATTAAAAGTAATGGTATTGAGCACAAACATACCATTCAACCAGTAGCATCATCATAGCCACACAGGCTATCTCATGATCAAATCACAAGCACGATCATCACTATCAGTATCATCTGATAGCATCAACTTCATAATCTCTCAAATCCATACTCCATTCAAGTAATCAAGCATGATTCTAAATAAGTCACTCACTCCACAGAGTGATACAAGAACCATTATTCTAATCTAGAAATATGTCCTAGAAGAATAAATGTTCCAACATATGATAGAAGCCAAACCATGGGCTATAAGGACTATTCTTCTAATCAGGACATAGATCCTAGAAGAATAATTGTCCTGGACCATTTTCCACCTAGAGAATGTATGTCCACGAGCACACTGACTATCCATCTAGTTGGTAATAATTTCCAACACTACTGATAGTCTTCTTAGAAATCAAAACAATGTCATTCAATAGAACACAATTGTATCCATCCATAGTAGTAAAAAACTATTATTCAATGGTACATAAACACACCAAGTAGCACACAGATACTTAACCAATGACACATAGTCACAACTAGTGGAACACATCCACCACAGTGAAATAGAACTACTATCCAGAGACATATAGTATCCACAGTAATCATATCATCTAATATCAACCTACATAACAATATCATGATACGAACTGAGTCATATGGTCCATTATTCCACTCATATCTCTGAGATATGGAAGCGAATTTTCCCTCAAAAAGTAAAACATCATCCATGGGCTATCTGGACTATTCTTCTCAAGCATAGAAGAAGAATTTTCCCTGATTTTTTAGCCTAAACGATCCACCTAACTGGGCCACTCCTCCAACATTAATCATAGTGCAACCTAGAGAGAATGAGTCTACCCTAGGGAATGTTTGTCCCTAATTGTTGAACCTGGACCATTCACCTAATTGGGCCATTCCTCCGACACTAATCATAGTGCAACCTGGAGAGAATGATTCTTCCCTAGGGAATGACTGTACGGACCATTTCCTAAGGAAATAAATGTCCTACACCAACCTCCAAAATGGACCATTCTTTGAAACTACTCACAACTGTGAACTTCGAAAGAATCACTGCCCGACGAGGCGGACCATTCTACTTGACCACTTATTAGAGTGATTGCCAAGAAGAATGAATTTCCTAGACCATTCCCCCACACTGGACACAAGAGGAATCATTATCTATGGTACATCAACAATATATCGAACCATTTTCATTATGAAAATGATTGTCCGATCTGGACCATTTTTCGAACTGGAAAATGTCTGTCCATTAGAAATATCAAAGAACTTTCCGAACTGGAAAAGAACTGGTCATCTTGGACCATTTTTTGAACTAGAAAATGATTTTCCATAAATCAATAACATACCAGTGCTCCCTCCCAACCTGGGATTAATCTCTTCCTTTTTCAATAAGGAAGTCATCTCCACGAGCCCTGGTTTGTCTCTTAAGTACGCAAACTTTTCATATTGGAAATAGGATTTACCAAAATATCTGATATCTACTCATCTGTGGAGATATATTGAAAAAACACTTCTTTCTTCTGGACTTCATCATGAAGAATATAATGCTTGATCTCAATGTACTTCAGTTTGTCATGGAACACTGGTTTTCTTTGAAGACTTCATATAGATCTGATCATTACAATATATCATGGTCGAATTAAGTACTTTTGTTTCATGCTATCTCATGACATCATGGAAAATCTCAAACTAAAACATATCCAAGTAGCACTTCTTCTGTCATCATGAGAGTTTTCCATGGATTAGAAATCCATCATCTCGGACTTCTGAGTAACCATTCTGATACACTATTTTTGTCATAGAATGTTTTCACCATGCTTTTGTTGTATATGAGATACTTTGCATCAAGTTGTTTGAATCCATACAAGGTCTTCTTATATATGCATACATGGTTCTCTTTCTAATATAAGATTCTTTCTCAATTTTCTTTATTTGGGAAGAAAAGTCTTTTACATGTAAATTCCAATCCATAGATATTGCATGAGGTATATCTGGTTTACTGAAATGAGCTATCTTCATAGTCTTCTCCCTCCTTCTAGAAGAACCTCTAAATCTCCCAATGTTTCTATTCAGAAGTATTTTCACCTTTTCTTACATACACTATTATTTATCATAACTTCATTTTCTTCTACTTGATTTCTTCTAGTGGGTTCAAACCAAGCTGGTAGTCTTGTGATTCTCGGTATAATAACTGGTTGTTCTGGATTTTCTTTATTTCTTGGAATCTTCATGTTCTTTCTCATGTTTCTCTTTAGCTCTTGGGTCCATGGATTCTTCTATAGATTCCATGCCCTGAAGATTCCAACTTATTCCTTTCATCATAGGATCATGGATGTAGATGGACAACCAAGGATACTTTAAGGCTTGTTTTCGAAGAATACTTCTTCTAGAGTCAAACTAAACATGTGTTGTTTATCATGGCTGCTACTTTCAATGGGAACATGGATAGATACTTCATAATCCTCAATGGATCATATCATTTAGGATTAGCTTCCTCCTAATCCTTTCTTTATGCATGAATGCATGCTCTTATTTTCGAATTTTGTAATCATATCCCTCCATCTAAGAGAGTCCATGCTTCTATATGCATCCTTATTTCCTTCTGCAAGGTGTCACAAGTCTTTTTCTAATTTTCTCTTGATTGTTGACTTCTTTCTGTTTTGACTTCTTCTGAGTCTATTCAGGTTTGATTATGATTTCATCTTATCTAGAATTTGTTACTTATATAATAGATTCCATGGGAATTGTTACCAAATATTGTCAATGCACTTCATCTTTTCATGTGTATTTTTTGACTTCTAGCCATCGTGATAACAATCCTTTTATTATTCCATAGGTATTGTTTCACTTGAACATTTCATCTTCTAAGAAATAGATATACATGATATGTACATGAACTATGTAAACATGGTATGTACAAGAGATTTGAAGAATATTATTACCTTGACTTAGAAGAAGAAGTATGTTTTATCCTGCTTGGCCTTCTTTGAGGTTCCCTTTCTTCGACAATTGCTGATTCGTTTGTTTCCTTCCTCAAGACAAACTTCTTCTTATTCCTAAAATTATTGAACTTTGTTGTGAAGGCTTGATATTCATATTTATTTTTGGATTTCTCTTTTGTGTTAATCCTTGATTCTTCTGGTGCACAACAAGTCCAAAGTTCTTCAAATGTGGGATACTCCTTTCTTGTGTTCATTCTTGTGAAAAATGCATCCCATGTCTTGGGAAGGCCAATGAGTATTATATTTACTAGTTCCTTTTCTGAAATGATTTCTTCAATAGCTTGAAGTTGATCTATTAACTGAGAGATTCTTACAAAGTACAATGTTATGTTGTCATCATTATTCATGTTCATGTCACAGAGCTCATTCTTCAGAATAATTACTTGTACAATGTTTCTGACTAATAAGAGGTTAGTTAGAGCATCATACATATTCGTAAATGAGTAAAGATGAGAAATGTAGGGTATCAGGTGGTATTTTACAAAGTCCATTATGATACTCATGGCATTGATGTCATTGTCCTTGAAATTTTCCATAACTGCAACTGCAATGTTCTAAGGTTCCTTCTCTTTTCCTTATTCAAACTATGGTTCCATGATCTTTCCTTTCACGATATCCAACACTATGTTCTTGGAAAGGATGAGGTCAATCCTTGTCTTCCATGCTCTGAAGTTACAAGCCCATTCTAACTTGTTTTCTGATTTCATAGAGTAAGTCATGACTTCTTTGACTTGGTCAACCTTTGACTTTGACCAAAAACTCAAACTTGACATCTTAGCTTGTTGAGAGTACCAAGAGGTGCAATAGGTTAGGGAGCACTAGGATATTCATAAATTAGGTCAATCTCTTCACTTAAGGTGCCTGAACAAGAGGGTTAGGGTTTCATTTTTGTAGCAAAAACTTTGACTGTAACTACAACTGTAACTGAGAAAATCCTCCCAATCTATCTTCCAGTGGTTAGACTGTTCGAAGATAGTGTGGGCCCATAACATGTTGTAAAAAATAGGTGTGCTCATTTCACCATAGACAATATCTCAATATTGTCACCCAACAATAGGAACAAATGCTACCCTCGAGCAACTTAACCTTGAGAGAGAACAATTCCAGAAGAAAACCCTAGACCCAATAGCCAACCAAGGTAGCATACCACTCTCTAGAGCTAGTGTACCAAGAAGAAAGTCCAAACCATAACCAAGAGAAATTCCAAGCCTAAAACCGAAAATACAAGTTGTAGTAGTTGCAACTGCAGCTACTCTCCAAACTTGCACACTTACCAAATTTATGTAGTTGTGAGTTGTGTGTGTCCAAATGAACTCTGGAATCCTATATCTATACTTCTCTTTCTTAGCTATCTAGGATGACTTCTCTTTATGGAGGCTAAAATCTCAATATTAATTATTTTCTTTAGTCGACTTGTCTTCTAGGGTTATGTCCAATGCTTTAGGGTTTCTTCTTGCTTCTCGAAATATTCTAGTCTTGTCAAGGTTACACGTGGAGGTTTAATACCTCTTTCAGCTACCATAATATCAACATAATGAAGTATCCTTTTAGTTTATTTCCAATGGATTTCATGGGGTGTTCTCATATACCAGGAAATAATACCAACAACAAAGGAAATATCGGGTCGGGTATGAGTCAAATATAAGAGGCTACCAACTAAATGATGATACAAAGTGGAATCAACTTTGGAAGAATTACATGTGGTAGAAAGTTTGAATCCAGACTAGAAGGGAGAAGGGGTTGGTTTAGAATATTACATGTGAAAGTGACGAAGAAGGTTACAAGCATACTTAGACTAGGAAAGAAAAAAATCCTTCCTTCATTTGCAATACCTGGAGGCAAGGAAAATAATGCAAATAGACTAAGTTTATCATTTCAAATTTATTTTTAAGGTTGGATTTCACACGGGTTAAAATTTTAGGGTCACTACCAATGAGGATAAGGTCATCAACATAAATAAAAAGTATTATGAGATTGATTCCTACTTTCTTGGTGTAGACATTTGGGTCAGAATGACATCTAGAAAAGCCAGTGTCAAGAAGAAAGTTGTCCATTTTGGCATACCAAGTTCAAGGAGATTTCTTAAGACCATAAAGAGATTTCTTAAGGCGACAAACAAGATTAGAGTCATTATGGACATAGCCAAGAGTTTGTTCCATGTATATTTCTTATTACAAATCCCCATGCAAGAAGGATGATTTGACATCCATCTGATGGACCTCCCATTTATGTGAGGCTACACGTTCTAGGAAAATGTAGATGGAATTCATTGTTGGATTATTGAGAGGGGGGGTGAATCAGTAATAGAGAAATTTAATACTTTTTAACCATATAATCCAAGTGTTATATCAATGAAGAATTATCATCCAATAACTGCAGAGTAAATAAGAAATGAACAAATGAACAAACATACACATACACAGTACACTAGTGTTTTACGTGGAAACCCAAATCAGGAGAAAACCATAGAATGTTTTTTCTTATATGTATTGAAGAATTACATTCATTGGAAGCACCAACTTCCTTTATTTTCCAACTACAACTAGAAGGAGGATCCAACCCCCTAGTTTCTCAGGCTACAACCTAAGGGAAGCTCCAACTCCACAATTCTCTAGCTACAACCAGAAGGAGGCTACAACCCCCTATGTTCTCCGGCTACAACCAGAAGGTGGCTACAACCACCTGTGTTTGCCCCGTCCTGCCACCCTGAAGTAGAAGTAGAATGATGGAACCACTATCAACCTGTCATTGTGATATATACCATTGTAAACCTGTACCAATAAGTTTTAACAATGCATCAACCTGTAATCAACCTGTACCATAAACAAGTGCATCAACCATGCACCAACCTGTACCAAATAACATGTAATCAACATGTACCATAAAAAAGTGCATCCAACCATATACCAAGTATGTATCAATCATGTGTCAACTACTCATCAACTATGACTCATCAATATGTACCAACATCATCAACTATACACCTCATGTATGTGCCAACT
>JZKD02S1962200.1:415311-431596 GCA_000966675.3 Picea glauca
ATCAATCAAACCAAACCATTTACATCAATGACATATGATCCAACAATCTCCCAAGTAATCAAACCATTGGCATCAATGACAAACCATTGGCATCAATGACAACGTGATCCAACAAATAGATCTTTTGCACAGGTCAAAAGTAATCAAGAATATCGATGCAATACAAACAGAGTCGTTCCTGGTAAATCGAAGTCAACAGGGTTGTTTTGAGTTTATTAGGAACAAACGAAACTAATCGAAATCAAACCAAATCGATTATCCTAAATCAAAGGAACATAATTGATTCAAAACACAAACCAAAACGAATAAAAAACCAATCAATTGCTAAACTGGGCATGACAAAATCACATAACCAAATGAATCTACTATACAGGATCCATAACAAAACCGTTTAAACTATAACAGAATCATTTCGAATCAAAATGAACAGAGCTAATTTGGAAGCAAAATCGAATATGTTACAAAACTTACAAAGCAAAACTCATATTGAAATTCATACCTGCACAATAAGAAACGGCTTCGATTATGATAGTTTGGAATTGACAAAGGCTGTAGCCGATTTGACATTCCTGAATACAATCGAAGCAGTGGTTTTTTGTTTCTTTTCAGTGGCTTGAAGCTTGTCCCTTTCTCTCGACAGCATTGTAACTTGGTTCTCTAAAGATTTGATCTTCGACTGCAATAAGGGGACGTTGTTATAATAATGTTCTAGCCACACATTGCATTGGATGCATGATGTCTTCTCGAGCTTCGATAACACAGGCGAGGGTTTGTTTAAGCCAACAGGGGTTTCATTAGGCAACTTGATTCCTGGGTAGTTGGGATTGTTTTTTAGGAAAGGAGGTAAATTAGAGACGTATTCATAGGGTTGCTCGGAGAATAGGCCATGAGAATAGGGGTACTCTTCTGCTAGGAATCGCTCGATATCGGAGTCCGAGTCCTCGCTCAGAACTATGGGTTTTTGGTCGGCGTTTGTCTTAGGTTTATTACGGTCAAGTCTCAATATCAATCGAGCATTCTTCTTACCCTTGCTGTCGACAGTAGGATTACCCTTGAATTTCTTATTCACAGGCTTCTTGGCAGCCTTAGTCTTGTCTGTTATGATGTCGGGAAGGTCTATGTCAGGGAAAACCAAGGGTTTGGCAGGGGAAAGAAGAACATGAAATGGCACTGGTGGCCCGACCATAGTCTCACTAACCACGGCTTTATCGGTCTGGACAGACTCTGGATCAACAAAGCCATTTCTAGACAGAAAGGCTTGCCCATTATCGCCATGAAGGTTTAAATGATGAACGACGATGAGTCTAATTAAGCCATGGTGAAACAGGCTGCTATCAGCCTTCTCGCATTTGAACCTCTTAGCCATCTTGTAAAGACTACGCAAGAAGTAAAATGGCATGTTCAATGGATAACCCATGAAATTCATCAACAGCCGAAGGTGATACAAAAATACTAATCCATACCGACCTTCACAAGTCACAAATTGTTTCACAAGTCACAAATTGTTTCACAATCACCAAAAGGTCATGCCACCTGGGTTTTAGGGTGGAAATAGGCATACCTTTATCACAGGAGACAACCTTCCTTGATATGAATAGAAATGGCCATGACACCTCATCAACTTTGGAGTTTTTAAACCATCGCTGGCCTGTGGCTGCTAGTCCTATAGTAGAGCTTATGAATTCTTCATTTAGTTCAAGTTGTATGTCACCTATTTTGGCCCTGCACCCGTCAAAGGTGAGGGAGAATTGTTGGGAAACTGAAAGGTTGAAACCCTCGAACCTCTGTATAAACACGATCCAACCACTATTCTCTAAATCCTTACGAGCATTATCGAAAAGTAGCATAGCTTGGCTACCATTTGTCTCAATACGCACTACCAGTGCCATAGACAGGAGCACACGGTAAGCAGGGTGCACAGGCTAGGGTTCGAACACAGCATATGCAGGGGAAAAATGCTTACAGGGTTACCCGAAAACTAGAAAAGGTGAACCGGGATAGGGGGAAAACATTTATGACAGAACGTGCGAAGGTGGTGGAGCTAGTTCAGCCCATGCACAACAGTCATATCCCATAGTACAACCGTTGATGCAAATAACTATTCAACCCACTATGCATATGTTAAAAACTATGCCACTCAATCAACCAATGAAACCAATGGTAAGTCGACCAATACTTGCGCAAGAAATAATATTAGCATAGTTTTAAAGCCAAAGCAATAATTCGAAATCACACCAAGGGTTTGATCATATGAAAATATGTGTTGTGTGAAAAGATTTATACCAAGGGCCTAACCATAGCACCAATGTATTTTCATGAAACCAATGATCAAGGGAATCAATTAAAAACTATATAAATCAAACCACCAATGCATCACAAACTCGATCAAAAGAATATCACCACAATCTTGTAAAATGAAGTCATATTAACAAATAAGAACGCCAAATGAATAAGGATCTCGAAGTCTTGTCAATTGTATAACGATAAATAAATTGGAAACGCAATGAGCATATAAACAAGAGCGATCCAGTGACATTTTTTTAATATGAATTTGAAATCAAAGTTTTCACGCTTGCAGTCGTGAAAACGCAAAAATAATAGTGTCGTTTTATTCGAAAATTAAGACGAAAATCAAGGTTTGCAAAACACTGGTGTAGGCAGCTTATAAGGACCGTAGAAAAATGTGTATTGGCTGCCAACAATGGTGACACACTGGTAGAAGCATTTATCTCTGCCAAAAGAACGAATTCAGATTAGGATAACGAGAAAAATTCTAACTCAAAACAACAACCAGAAAATCGTATAAACAACATCATTAACCAAATATTCCAATAGTGTTTAAAGGATGAAAACTTATAACAGTCTTAAGACAAGCGAGCCATGATATTAAAGATAAAATCCTCAATACTGTTGACAGAGCCACTTCTGCCAGCAGGCATCCATAGCCTCGACAGGGTTTCCATTTAACCCACTCTGATATCTGTATCCTTCCAAGAAGTTCCAGATCAGAATAAAGGACATTTTAAGGTCAAGAGGTTTCATATATTTGCAAATTTTCATATACCTGACATTGCTTCACTACCAGCGGGCCTGTTCAATACCCTGGCGAAGTTGTCTTGGCACCATGCATGCATTTACCCGTTGCCAGTAGACCTGTTCAGCATCCCGACAGGTTTACAAGCACTTCCCACAGCTCTTTTATTAGTTTATTTTGTTTTTTAAAGATATATAATCGAGCGGGGTGATGCTGAAAATTATGATGTTTTAACATATTTTTTACAGACCTCAGCAAAATTTTTTAGAACTATCCTTTATTAAGATCCAGAGGTGGTTTATTTACAGAACCAACTTTCTAAGGCAGGGAGACATATTTATGAGTCATTCCCTTAAGGAATAAGGACAGTGTAAAAGGATAATAGATGATCATGACAGGATATACTCAGAGATTGAAATCAGTTGACTTCTTTCAAATAACAATTTTTTCACCAACACAGATGTAGATTTCAGAAGTATACAATTGATGTTTATACAATGTTTCATTGGTCATTTCTGTGAAAGAATTTTTTGTTTTCCATGTCTGAATAGCTCGGTATGCAGGTATGTGAATTTCCAAAAACAAAAAAAAAAACTGATAAGGGCAAAGGAAAATCAAAACCAAAACAGCAAACGAAAAGAAAACAAAAGAAAAGTATGTACATAATATACAAAGAGTTATCATCAAACAAAATATCTTTTCAGAGCTTGGCCATTCACCGGATAGGTGTCAGGCTGCCCTTCTAGATTTTGCAATTGGAAAGAGCTAGGACCAAGTTTCTCAGCAATTAAAAATGGTCCAAGCCATAAGTTTTGAAATTTTGTGTGCTCTCCCTTTCCCTCATGTGGTTTGCCCCATTTCAAGACAAGTTCACCTACTTCGAAGTTCCTATCAGAGGAAGAGTTAGAATCAAACCATATTTTGACTATCTGTTGGTGTTGATCTAACTTATGTTTAGCTTGGGATCTTACCTCTTCTAGCTTCATCAAAGTGTTAATTCGGTTTTCCAAAGGGGGACAGTCTTCTTCTTGAATTTTCTGCGATAACTAAATGGAAGGAAGAAGAATGTGTGGTGGATGAATTGCTTCTCTTCCATAAACGAGAAAGAAAGGAGAGTTACCTACAACAAATTTTGGTGTTACCCTATCAGCCCAAAGCATGTTTAACAGTGCATTGTGCCAGTTTTTGTGATTTTCAGCCACCGTTCTCTTGATGATTTTAATCAAGTTCTTATTTGTTGATTCTACCAATCCGTTGCCCTGGGGGTAATAGCTAGCAGAATACTTCAATTTAATTCATTTTTCTAAAGCGAACTCGCTCATCTCAAGAGACGAAAAATAAGAAGCGTTATCGAATACTAAATAGTCAGGGATACCAAAATGAGTGATAATATTCGAATTTAGAAAGGCGATTACCTGACTGGTGTTGACAGTTCTTAATGCGGCAGCTTCAGACCACCTGGTGAAATAATCTGTGGATGTTATGATAAAATTATGTTGCTGTGAGGATGGCGGGTTGATTGGACCTATGATATCAAGGCCCCACTGCTGAAAAGGAGAGTCTACTGACACGGGCTGCAAAGGAAAGGTTGGTTTCTGTAACTGCCCTGATGCTTTTTGACAAATAGTACACTTGCGACACAAGGCATGGGAATCTCTAAAAACTGTGGGACAGTAATAACCAACTCTAAAAACTTTATGGGTAGTGGTGTCACCACCAAAGTGACCACCAGCTTCTCCTGCATGCAACTCTAGTAAGACTTTTTCGGCTTCGTCTTTCTCAAGACAGCGCATCAGTATGCCATCAAAATTTTGATGAAATAGAATACCATTAACCAAATGAAAGGAGGCAGACTTTAATCTTAACGCTCTTCTTTTAGTGGGATCCAGGTGACGGGGGGCTGACCCATGTTCAATACATAATCTTATATCGTCATACCAGGGACTGACAGAGTTTTGCACACATTATATTGTATTTTGATCATTCTGTCCTAGGTTTGACCTATCGCTTTCTTATTGTTGTCTTGCTGCTGAATCAACGACTAACTTACATAACCCTTGGCCTCTCGCTATCTGAGCTGGGGTAATTTCTATGTCGTACTCCTGCAAGGAAGTAACCCAGTTAGCCCTCTTTTCTCCTAGCTCTTTCTGCACTAACAGATTCCTGACGGTTGGGTAAGGGACAATAATCTTCATCCTGGATTTCAAAAGATAAGACCAAAAGTGTTTGACTGCTTTGAAAATAGCGTAGGCTTGTTGATCTACCGCTGGATAATTTAGTTCCACGCCTTTGAAAGAAAAGCTCATAAAGGCGATGGGTACTTCATTGTTTTCAGCGTTCTTTTGAGTTAGGACAGCTGCGTAATAGTGGTCGGAAGAAAAAGTGTAGAGCGTGAATTCTTTGGAAAAGTTGGGGCTCATGAGAGAAGGAGCGTCTATTATGGCCTTCTTTATTGCATTAAAATCTTGATTTTCTAAGGGTCCCCAATGATATTGTACGTCTTTCTTAATCAAATTTTGTAAAGGTCTGACCATTTCAAAGAAACTGGGAACGAATCTCCTGACAAAGTTTATCTGGCCTAAGAAAGACTGCATGGATTTTTTGGATGTTGGAGGGGGAAGTTTCGCGATGGCTTGATTCCTTTTGGGGTCAATAATCATCCCTTTGCTTGACACAATAAATCCTAAGAGTTTACCTTGTTCTACAACAAAGATGGATTTTTTAGGATTCAAGGAAATGTCGTATTTACGACATCGTTGTAGAAGGACACTCAAATGAGCTAGATGATCGGTTTTTTTCTTAGAGAATACAACAACATCATCTAAGTAAACTACGACGGACTGATTGATTAAGCCTCGGAAAGCGATATCCATCGCTCTCTGGAAAGTGGCACCAGCATTAATCAATCCAAAGGGCATTTTTCGATAAGCATAGGTGCCCCATGGAGTGCGGAAGGTAGTTTTAAGTTGTTCTGGAGGAGACATCAGGACTTGGTTGTACCCTGAGAAACCATCCAATAAAGATAGCCTCTCAGAACCAAATACCTGTTGAAGGATTTGTTCCATGGGTGGGACAGGATAGTTGTCTTTATCAGGCGCTCTATTATGGTTCCGGAAATTGACGCAAAGTCGGATTTTCCTGCTTTTCTTCCGGACAGAGACAAGGTTAGAAACCCATTGAGTGTGCCTAACAGGGAAAATTATCTTAGCATTAAGGAGTTTATTCAATTCTTTTTTCACGGTCGGTTCAAGCTTAGGGTACATTTTTCTTAATTTCTATTGAAAGGGTAAGGTTTGGGGTTTCATAGGAATGATGTGTTGTATGATGTTAGGGTCAAAAGTTTTAAGGTCATCACGGAAAGACATCTTTAAATTATTTGAACAATTTAATAAATGCATCTTTTTCTTGTTCATAACACCCAACCCCTAAATTAATGCACTGCGGATTGTCATTAGTTCCTAAGTTCACTTTTTCAAATAATAATGAGGAACTATTGGTTTTACAGTTAACCAATTTTTTGAATTTATCTTGGAGATCATAAAAATTCTCTAATCTAACTACAGATTTAGGGATCGAGTTTACCATGTACGATGAAGATTCAGGAGTTCTCGAATCTGATATTACCGTGAAATCGCGCAAATTGTTTTCGTGAGTGCATTCGTCGATGACCACGCCTTGAAAAGTTTCTTCCATGTGTAGGAAGCTTATAATATGTTGATCGTCATCGAAGACTCTCCAGTTTGTGATGTTGTCGGGAACAGATGGCCTGAACAACAGTTCAACGGAGAATGCATCCGGGGACAAGCCTTCTGCAGGAAAGAGTTTAGAAGCTACGTTAGCTAATAGATCGGCTTCAGAGTTATTCAATCTGGGAATAGAATTTATATTGAAAGCAGAAAATTTATTCATTAAATTCCATACCTTGGATTGGTAGCTTTTAAGATGCGGAGACAGACAATGGATAGAATTTCTTACCTGTCTAACCGTGATTTCAGAATCGCCAAAGACAGCCAAGTTTTAAATGTTCATATCTAAATCTTTTCTGAGGCCCTGCAGTAAAGCCTCATATTCTACTGTATTATTAGTACATTCAAATTCTAACCTACATGCAATCAGATTTTTGTTACCTGCCAGATCGATAATAACGTAGCCTACGCCAACTCCTTCTTTGGACTTTGACCCGTCAAAATACAGAGACCAAATTTGATTTTTATCAGGTGCATGGGACCGTTGTGTAGAAGTTGTTGGCTGCACACATGCTACAATCTCGTAATGTTGTTCTGGATTGGTGATAGCTGAAGTCTCAACCATGAAATTGTCGAAAAAGGTATCCATCCCTTGTATTTTGGGTGAATCGGCAGAAGGTGTAAATGGTTCGTTGGGATCATTCAAATCTGTGACTGTGAACTTAAGGTAGCGTTCACGGTTTACCTTGATCTTGTTGGGCTTGCCATTTTTTGGAAGCCACAGGTGAGACCAATCTGTCGTGAAATATCCATGTAACTGCTCCGACCAGTCCCTGCTTAAAAACATACCATACACTTCTGGAATATCCACAACGATAATATCAATTACTTGATGAACCTTGGGGTTAGACGATAATCTTATAAGCACATTCCTTAATTCGCCTATAACTTTAACATTAGTTCGATCAAGTTGGATGATTTTTAATGTRCAYGGTTCAACCTCAGCATTAATCTTCTGACATACAGACCATGGCATTATATTGGATGTCGCTCCTGAGTCTACCATACAATTGTGCACGTTTCTATTAAAGATTTCGAAAGTTAACAAAAATGGAGGTACATTTTTGCGAGTACTAAGGGTGGTAGCTTGTGGCTTTTTACTCGCAGTTTCTAAAGATACTTTATCTACATTATTTACATTATTTACAGGAAGGCTTCCTTTATCTTAAGAATCAGGATTATTTTTAGTGGAAGTCTTTTGAGAAACTTTGTTCTAAACAACCTTGTTACCATTTGAATTACCGTTTTTGTTGTTCTCTAAGATGTTCTGTAACATTTTTTGTAGCAGAAATGAAAATTTTAATAACTCATAAACATAAATGTTAGCCCTTAACTTTTTAAGATCTTCAACTAAATCATAATCTAAGTTGGGGTTCACATGACTTTGTTTAGTCTCAGCTGGTTTAGATTTCTTTGGGGGCAAAGTCGTAGTGTTTTCGGAAGAAGGTTTGTTTGTTGTCTTACTTCTAGTATTGTAGAGATGAACTGTCTCGAAGTTGGCTTGAAAGATGCTATCCGAGAAGTGTCCAAAAATGTTTGGAGAAGACTCTTCTTCTTGAACTGTCTCTTGTTCAACAACCTCCTCAGGAATCTCAGGAGGCATCAAGTTATCCTGGGCTTCTAGAATTGTTTGTAAGGCGTATTGTAGACTTTCTAGATTAAGGCCTTCAGTATTAGGATTGGGTCGGTTGGTTGGGAAAGGCTTCCTGAACGGAGGTTTGTAAGGCCCTCTGCTCGAAGAAGCTTCTTCGACCATCCTTTTCAAATCTATTACTTGATTTGACAGTTTTTGGATGACTTTAGTTAAGTTTTCTAAATCAGATATTTCAGGTTGCGTTTTACTTTGAGTAGGTCTAGGGAGGATTTCGATCTTCTTTTTGGAAGAAGAGTTAGTTTCTGTTTCATTGGTAGTAGTGTCTTTTAAACTAAGTATGTCTTTTTCAATCTGGCTGGCCTCTTCGAAGGCCTCTAACAATGTGGCTTTCTTGGATCGTTTAACCCAAATAGCTATACTTTGATGCAAAGCTTTAGTATAGTAAGGTATAATAATATTCTCGGCAGGCATGGAATCCATGGGGATTCAGTTCTTAAGTGTTAAGAATCTTTGATTAAAGTCTTTAATTTTCTCTTTTGGGTTCATTTTTAAGCTAGAAAGCTCCATAAATAGAACTTCTGGAGTTTTATCATCTCCAAACTTTTCCAAAAATTAGGATTCAAACTTTTCCCAAGACATAATGGTATGGGGTTGCTGGGCAAAGTACCATGTAGATGCATTGCCCTCGAAAGTGTAAGGGAACAACCTACAAACTACGTCTTCATGCTCGACATTGTGGAGTCTTATGGCTAACATAAACTTTTTAATATGATCTTCGGCAATCTGTTTAGATTCAGGGTCGAACTTGGGAAGCCACTTCTCCAGATGTTTGGGTAAGGGGTGTTGTGCCCCAGGTACGGCTACTGCATCCTGGTCGAGCCAAGGTCTAGCAGGGTTGTTCTGGTTGGCCATTGGTGTAGTCGGTGTGGAAGGTTGTGAAGGGGAACTGCCTTCGTCAGAGAATTCTTCTCCCAAAGAAGAAGGGGATGATGGAGGTGGTGAGGGAGGTATTCTAGATCCTCCTACGGCAGGAGTGACGATTGGATCTGTAGGGTTTAAGGTGAGGTTAGTGTCTCCAAGCTGTTCTCTGATATCAGATAAATCCATTGGTTGTCCCAAAGGACGGTTTGGTTGTATTAAACGGGCTAAGGCACTATGTGTTCTTATGAGAGATTACCGAACAATCTCTTGTAGGTCGCCACCTGCGGGATTTGGAGTTACTGGTTCAACTGCGATCTATGGATCGTCGTTTGATTTGGTTGTTGTTTGAGGGGGAATGTTATCATTCGAATGAATTCTTGTCACTATAGGTGAGCGATTAGGTGGTGGAGGAGTCTTGTGACCGCCTCGTGCCATTAATAAATTTCAGGCCCTCCTTCTAGAGCCATTTGTTGACTGGCAAAATTGATCGTCCGTCAACTGGAAGAGTGGATCCGGTCTGGGGTTATCTAAATAACCCAAGCCGTATGGGATGAACCACCCTGATGGGTTTAGCGGCTCCATTAGCTTATCTAAGTCCTACGAAAACAAAAGAAAACTACTCTAAATTAACTAATCTAAATGACAAAAAAATAACAATTAAAACAAACTAATAAACAAATCTAAACTATTATATACAATTTAATACCTAATCTCTACAACTATAATTCTATAAAATCAAATGTTCAATTACCAACAGAATCAGCTTTAATTACAAACGTACAATTATTTACAAATTACATATTTAAATTAAAACCTACAAAACTTATTTGTAATCTGTCCTAAGACAGTGAAACTATTGTTTTTTTATTTTTATAATTTTATGGAAAAAGAAAATAGAATAAAACTATCTAAATTAAACAACTAAAATAATAACTCTAACTATGAATCTAAACTATATATATATCTAACTAAACTACTTATATGACACTAATAAACTAACTATTAAATAATAAATAACAAACTGACCTGAAGTAACGCTTCAGGTTTGTCCTGTATGCAATGGTTGATATAGTTGTTCGGTGGGGGAAACCCACACCGGATTATCCACGAGCTTCTCGTAAACAATAAGCAGTTGTGCTCTTCAGATGTAACGACAAGACAAACAAGACATAAAAATAACAACAATCTTATGATTTATAAATCATCACAATTAGATAAATCTGTATGCAACAATTTATACAAAACAATTCAATTAATGAAAAAGATAAATCTGTATTCATTAAATTGAATTAAAGTGATTGTTGTATTTTTAAATAAGAGATAACAAATATAGACAATCATATAAATCAAATCATATCAACATGCAATGAATTATGATAGCTAAAGTAGTCTATAATTAATTGCAAACTGATATGCAAAACCTGAAACAAAAGTTTGATATATTGAAAGCGAAAGTTGTTACAAGACATCAACTTTCATCTGAGTCTGAATCATAAATCCATAGTCTGGTTCTCTCCACAGTGATGATGATTGTTTATTACAAAAAATGATAAGTATTTAAAGACTTCCCACAGGGTAAAACATCCTTGTGGGAATTATCAAAACAGTTTATAGGAAATCTGGAGATAATCTCCCAAATCTGACTAAAACTAATACCCTAAAACAAAACCATATCCAAAGTATCTCTTAAACTGCCATGGCATGCCCATTTGATCATTATAATTCGTATGCACCTGAAAGAGGACAAAAATAGACAAGTTTAAAAGATATTTTATTGATATAATTGACAAAAATATAATTGTTAAGACTAGCTACAGAATCTTGCGATTCTGTAGCTGGTCTAAATTGAACACAGAATCGTTTCAAAACCAATCGAAATATTAAAGAATATATTCAAACTATTGAACAATATTTGATTGATAATTAGAAACCAAAAGAATCATTCAAATCGACACTTGTATGGAAATTGGAACAGACTAAATCGTGATCAACCGAATGATAACAGAGATGGATGCACTCTGTTTAATTTGTTATCGCCAATTTAGGATAAACAGAACCGCTTTAGATAATTCAACAGTAATGAAATGATTTTCATGAACCAATTCCAATCGACACAAATAGTTTTTGTTGCTTCATCCATCGACAAAATCATTGTCGAATCCAAACGAAATCAACAGGATCATTTTTTCAAATTAATAGAACTATATTAAACATACACAAACGGTCATGCTATTTGCAAATCAAATCAAAACTTGTATGTAAATTGAAACAAATGAAATCGTAATTGAATTAATTAGTTGATAACAAGATATGTGGTATTTGTCAAACGTTTGTTATTGCCAACTGGGAGCAAACAAAATCGATTGACAACCAACGAAATCATCACTTGAATCAATTTCAAAATGAACTATTAGCCGATTTTTTCATACGAATTCAACAGAGACAAAATATGTCGATCTGAGCTTAACAAAATCATTTTTGAAAATCAAAACCAACAGAGTAGCATCAAATCTATTTTCGATACCAATCCAACTCATACAAGCAATCGTGCCAACTCAAGACACACAGCAATCGTTTGCAAATCGAATCAAAAAGGAATGAATCGAAACAGTTTGGAGACGACATAATCGTTATGTAAAATCGTATCAATCAACACAACTCCATGATTTTATCAAATAGATCTTTTGCACAGGTCGAAAGTAATCAAGAATATCGATGCAATACAAATAGAGTCGTTCCTGGTAAATCGAAGTCAACAGGGTTGTTTTGAGTTTATTAGGAACAAACGAAACTAATCAAAATCAAACCAAATCGATTATCCTAAATCAGAGGAACATAATTGATTCAAAACACAAACCAAACCGAATAAAAAACCAATCAATTTCTAAACTGGGCATGAAAAAATTACATAACCAAATGAATCTACTGTATAGGATCCATAACAAAACCGTTTAAACTATACAGAATCATTTTGAATCAAAACGAACAGAGCTAATTTGGAAGCGAAACTGAATATGTTACAAAACTTACAAAGAAAAACTGATATTGAAATTCATACCTGCACAATAAGAAATGGCTTCGATTATGATAGTTTGGAATTGACGAAGGCTGTAGCCGATTTGACATTCCTTAATACAATCGAACCAATGGTTTTCTGTTTATTTTCAGTGGCTTGAAGCTTGTCCCTTTACTCTCGACAACATTGTAACTTGGTTCTCTAAAGATTTGATCTTCGAATGCAATAAGGGGACGTCGTTATAATAACGCTCTAGCCACACATTTCATTGGATGCATGATGTCTACTCGGGCTTTGATAACATAGGCGAGGGTTTGTTTAAGCCAACAGGGGTTTCATTAGGAAACTTGATTCCTGGGTAGTTGGGATTGTTTTTTAGGCAAGGGGGTAAATTAGAGACGTAGTCATAGGGTTGCTCGAAGCATAGGCCATGGGAATAGGGGTACTCTTCTGCTAGGAATTGCTCGATATCAAATTCCAAGTCCTCGCTCAGAACTATGGGTTTTTGGTTGGATTTTGGCTTAGGTTTATTTTGAGCAAATCTCAATATCAATCGAGCATTCTTCTTACCCTTGTTGTCGACAGTAGGATTACCCTTGACTTTCTTATTCACAGGATTTTTGACAGCCTCAGTATTGTCTGTTATGATGTCGGGAAGGTCAATGTCATGGAAAATCGAGGGTTTGGCAGGGGGAAGAAGAACATGAAATGGCACTGGTGGCCCGACCATAGTCTCACTAACCACGGCTTTATCGATCTGGATAGAATCTGGATCAGCAAAGCCATTTCTAGACAGAAAGGCTTGCCAATTATTGCCATGAAGGTTTAAATGATGAACGATGATGAGTCTAATTAAGCCATGGTGAAACAGGTTGCTATCATCCTTCTCGCATTTGAACCTCTTAGCCATCTTGTAAAGACTACGCAAGAAGTAAAATGGCATGTTCAATGGATAACCCATGAAATTCATCAACAACCGAAGGTGATACAAAAATACTAATCCATACCAGCCTTCACAGGTCAAAAATTGTTTCACAATCACCAAAAGGTCATGCCACCTGGGTTTTAGGGTGGAAATAGGCATACCTTTATCACAAGATACAACCTTCCTTGATACGAATAGCAATGGCCATGGCACCTCATCAACTTTGGAGTTTTTAAACCATCGCTGGCCCGTGGCTGCTAGTCCTGTAGTAGAGCTTATGAATTATTCATTGAGTTCAAGCTGTATGTCACCTATTTTGTCCCTGCACCCGTCAAAGGTGAGGGCGAATTGTTGGGCAACTGAAAGGTTGAAACCCTCGAACCTCTATATAAACACGAGCCAACCACTATTTTCTAAATCCTTACAGGCATTATCGAAAAGTAGCATAGCTTGGCTACCGTTTGTCTCAATACGCACTATCGGTGCCATATATAGGAGAACACGGTAAGATGGGTGCATAGGCTAGGGTTTGAACACAGCATATGCAGGGGAAAAATGCTTACAGGGTTACCCAAAAACTAGCAAAGGTGAACCGGGATAGGGGGAAAACATTTATGACAGAACATGAGAAGGTGGTGGAGCTAGTTCATCCCATGCACAACAGTCATATCCCATAGTACAATCGTTGGCGCAAATAACTATTCAACCCATTATGCATATGTGAAAAACTATTCCACTCAATCAACCAATGAAACCAATGGTAAGTCGACCAATATTTGCGCAAGAAATAATATTAGCATAGTTTTAAAGCCAAAGCAATAATTCGAAATCACACCAAGGGTTTGATCATATGAAAATATGTGTTGTGTGAAAAGATTTATACCAAGGGCCTAACCATAGCACCAATGTATTTTCATGAAACCAATGATCAAGGGAATCGATTAAAAACTATATAAATCAAACCACCAATGCATCACAAACTCGATCAAAAGAATATCACCACAATCTTGTAAAACAAAGTCATATTAACAAATAAGAACGCCAAATGAATAAGGATCTCAGAGTCTTGTCAATTGTATAACGATAAATAAATTGGAAACGCAATGAGCATATAAACAAGAGTGATCCAGTGACATTTTTTTAATATGACTTTGAAATCAAAGTTTTCACGCTTTCAGTCGTGAAAATGCAAAAATAATAGTGTCATTTTATTCGAAAATTGCTACGAAAATCAAGGTTTGCAAAACACTGGTGTAGGCAGCTTATAAGGACCGTAGAAAAATGTGTCTTGGCTGCCAACATAATCCTTCTTCTTCTTGAGGCCTATATGTCTGTTGTTGATTCTGAAATATGAATCTTCTTGGTGGAGGCATGTCCCTGTAATCTTCCTTGTATATCTTCCTATCCTCTTTTATTGTTTTTGCATAGCTCTTTAGATTTGTTTCTTGCTCTATTTTTTTGGAGCTTGATCCATTTTCTGTCTAATTGTATACAAGTCCAGACTTGTCAAGATGAGATTTTTGACTACTGATAATGTCATCCAGAACTTTTGAGCTATTCTACATATTTTTCTTTTGAATATCCTTTCCTATTGTGACAACCTCTACTTCCAAGTTTCCAATGATCTTGTCCTTTTCTTCTAGTTGTTCTTTGAGTGCTTATTCAATTTTTTTATCTTCTTCTATTTGAACCTTCAATTTTGTGATCATTTGTTCTAGTTCTCGAGTGTCATTTTGTTTGTCTAGTTCTGCTTGTATTTTCTTCTTTTTCTTCTCTCTTCTGATAACTTCTATGGAACACATTAATTCTTCTCGATAGTCAACTTCTTCCTCTTCAATTTATTCTTCGACTTCTTCACATTCTTTTTCGGCTTCTTCATATTCTTCTTCGGAGTTTTATTTGTCAGAGTGTTTTACTACCATGAATAGAACTCTTCATGTCTCATTGTCACTGAATTCATCTTCATCCGATGATGATATGTCTTCTTTGGTGTATAAGTTTTTCTTGAAAACTTTCTTTGTAGTTCTTTTGCCTTTATATGTGTGTTTTCCTTTTGAGTAACCTTCATCGTTTCTCTTTTTATTATGAGGATATTTGTTATCAAAATTACCAGTACCATCACAATTAAAACACATTAAAGGGAGCTTACCTCTATACCTACCGTTGGATCCCTTGTTCAGTCTTTTGACGAAGTTGGCCACTTCTTCATCATCTTTCGAGGCGTCACTGTTGCTACTATATTCTTTTTGTTCCTTTTTATTTTTCTTTGATATTTTGGATGCCTTGATGGTTGCTTCTTTTACATCTGGATTTTCCTGCTCAGTTCTCATGTCATATGTTGTGAATATTCCATGTAGTTTGTCCATGCTTATTGAGTCCAGATCCGATCTTTCTTCTAGTGCTGATATCTTAGGGTTGAATCTCATAGGAAGAGATCTTAGTATCTTTTTAACAATTACAGATTCTTCAATTTATTCTCCCAATCCTATGATTGCATTCACTGTTTCATCAACTCGTAAGAAGTGAGTTGTGATATCTTCATCTTCCTTCATTTTTCGTTGTTCGAACTGACCTCTGTAAGTTTGAAGCTTTGCTTCTTTGACTTTTGTATCTACTTCATAAATATTTTGAAGCTTGTCCCAAATCTCTTTAGTGGATTTACAATGTGCAACTTTGGTGAATATCGTATCACTAAGACCATTCAAAAGTGCATTTGTAGCTTTGGAATTATTCTCACCAAGTTTTACTTCTTTTTCATTTGTTGGTGGAACCGTTGGTGTTGTGTATCCATCTACAATTGATTGCCAAACTTGAAATCCTTGTGCCTGTATATATGTCCTCATCCTTATGCTCCAAAAAGCATACTTTTGTCCATCAAACTGTAGTATTCCATTTTTATATGAGTTATTACTCTCCATGATCTACCTTTCAGTAGTTAAACTGATTTCTAAAGGAACCTGCTCTGATACCAATTGTTGGATTACTGAGAGGGGGGGTGAATCAGTAATAGAGCAATTTAATCCTTTTTAACCATATAATCCAAGTGTTA
>JZKD02S1962200.1:452919-465363 GCA_000966675.3 Picea glauca
CTGGAGATAGTTATAGCTCCTGCACAGGATGTCGAATTCAAAAAGAAAGACATCAGGGTCCTCACTACTTTTCCCATGGAATGTTGGCAGTGCTGACAGTGGGATATTTTTCATGCTGACATTCTGGACTAAGTCCAGAATAGGAAATCCAAAGGTGGTTTATGATGCTACCTCATTCTCTCCTTGTTCTTCCCCTTCATTTTCAATATGAAGATCCTCATGTAAGTTTCTCCCTCTATCTCCCATGGTGAAAGGATTACCAAGAATTGTGTATACGATTCGATCTTTCTTTGGTGAGGGTGTGAAATCCCACCTTTCTGGATTCTTTTTGTCAGCAGTTTTATCTCCTATTGGTCTTTTTGAGGATCCTATGGCCTTCAATGTCACAGTTGTAGTTGTTATCTGTGAGACTTCAGGGTTAGAGTTTCTGAGAAAAGCTTGTATTTTCTCTGGATCAACTGTGTCATCCAGGGCTGGATCACCAAGGTTTTGAGTTTCCTGATATATGGTGCTTCCTGGTTCTAGGATTTGTTCTACTGTTTCCTCAGCCAGAATTTAAGTTTCAATTTATTTTTCTTTTTTGGTGGAGGTTTCTTCTTCTTTTTGTGGTTTTATATTTTTTGTAAACCTACCTCTAGGGTCTCTATTTCTCATGAAGTCATGCTAAATGAAATGAAAATAAACTAAGATTGGGTTTCAGAGTACCTGTGATAACTGATATGTCGGTTTTCACCTTTTTCGTTTCCACAGCTGCTCTTACTATCAACCTGCTAACACACCAAACCAAGCTAAGTGCATTCTAAAACTAATCAAAACAACTAACTTCTTACCTTTTAAACATCTCCTCAGCAGCGGCGCCAAAAATGTCAGGCTGCTAAATTGAAGCTTTTAAGTGACCTGAAACACTAAATTGTCAAACCAGGGTTGGTAAAATTTAAGCTGATACACAGTATATGCGGGTAAGCGTCTAGTCTCTATCTGAATTATATCCTAAGAATCAAACACACACCTATTCTAAGAACTTGAATTCTAATAACGAACTTGAAACTGAGCATTTCCTATTTCAGTCATCAACAGAAAAACAGTCTTGTGCTCCAATGCTGGTACTGCTATTCTTATTCCCAAGACATGGTTCCACGAGATTATTGTACCTCTATGTTTGATCATTTACCATCATCGTTCTGTTTAAGTTAGGACACACAGATTATTGTCGAAAATTCATTCATTCTGAGCAGCAAAAATCAATCTATTCTGTCTACAGGAAAACAGAGTATTATGCTACTAACAGGTACCAGGAGCTCCTTTTGTTCTAACTGCAATCTAACTATTCTACGCAGGCAAGGTAATTAATTTCTAACAACGCAGAATGCATGCTAACTCTGAGTTCTATTCAAATTGAAAATGAAAATCCAAACAATCATATGCATATGCTAAACCCTGTAGGCATCAGTACTGCGTTTAACATTCACCAACGTAAAAATATAACAGTCTGGAAAGTGAGTCTATTGAGGAATGAATAAACACGATTCTGAAACTTTTAAACTGTCGTGTAAGCAAGCATTAACACACTGCAATGAACTGAAGCTATAATAAACCAAAACTAAATCTGTGAACACTAAGCTACCTCAGATGCAAGTTCTAAAATATTGAAATGAACGAAAGCTATAACAGCACAAACTAAATCTATTGCAAATTAAGGCAGCGACTTGCACCAGTTTGGCGGGCCCAACCAAACGACACAAACACTATGGGTAACGACTAGAGCCGACTAGATCATTCTATGCAAATACAGTGTAATTCCACGCCTCATTAACTCATCAAAATAATACTTAGATCATATGATAGTTAAGGAAATATACGCAACAACAGTTTGTATTCAAGACATAAGTTCATAGCATAATCCAATAACAATAGCAACAGCCACAGCAATAGTAACAGTAGTAACAGTAGTAGTAACCCATTCTCAGGAGTGATCCCGGGTTTTTATAGAAGTCTTATTATTCATAACAGCTGAAAACAAAGATGCATAGCAGCAAACGGATCCCTGATCCGAGAATAGTCGTGGAATCCAGTTGAAACATATTTCACATCTTCGTGACACGTAGTGTCACGAAGTGTGAATGATGAAGAATAATCGGTCCAGGTTTATCATTGTGTCCTCGAGCATTCTGTGGCGATGACTCCAGCTGGCCCATGAATCTTTCTATTCCTCATTCGAACCATAATGCATACCATCATGCTCAAATCCTGAACGGCTCCACTAGTACCTCCACGGTGCGAGTTGGTACCTGGTACCGGCATCCTGTTCCAAGAATAGCAATGGTACCTAACCCAGATGAGATTAATTCCAATACCAATTTAAAGCATTAAAGTGCATAAAAATAGCTTGAAATTCAAAGATACCTTAGGTGACCCATTTGAATGGTAAGGAGATGTTGATTAAGTCAAAATGGGGTCAAAAGGGTGGTAATGGCGCATAAATGGAGGTCTGTGGTATATAATATAGGCAAAGAGTATGGTCAAAACTGGGGACCAACAGGCTTCATTAAATCTTCCATATTTGACGAAATTTATGAATGATCTAATTTTACATGATCCCATTTGCAAAAAAATTCCCACCAACCTGTTATCAGGCATTCCAAGTTTGATGGTAAACCAAGAGAAGACTTATCCAACCATATCATAACATTTCACCATTGGTTCTCATTCAACAATAATACTGATTATTCCATTCGGTTACAACTATTTCAAAGAACCTTAACTGGTCAATCTATGAAATCGTATGTAGAAAAAACGTCGGGGTCCTATGCGATCTTTGAGTTTTTACCCAAAGATTTTTTGTATTTCTTCCAGCTACCAGTACACCATGACACAAGCTTGTAAATTATCTCATATTTACACCAAATTACTTCCATTCATATCACAAATCACATCCATGAATGATGTCAAAGGCAAAGATTGTGAAAAATTGAAACTACCAAGGAACAACGAGTAGACTAGTTCCTCAAATCTCTAGTACTCGTCATCGCAAAATATGTGGTCACTACCATGCCTCAAAATGAATACAAGGCCCAAAAATTTGATTTAATTTACTCACAATCAGGATACCTCTACATGGTTCTCCTAGATGCTCCTCACCCCCTTCCATTCAATTAAGAAAACCTTGATGCATCACATTCAGCTGATGGACTAATTGGAGCCATAACCCAATTCAACCCTTATGATAAACACATACCTGTGTATGGTAACAACTAGTATAAAAATCCTTATGGAGGAACTCCCCATTATGTCCCTCCTATGATTACACCCTATGTACCCATTCCAACATTTCCTGCTCCTTCTCCCCAGATACCTGGGGTGCACCACCATAAGCAACCCATGAATCTTGTGTACCAACTGGGTACATCGATTCAAGGACAAGCACAAGGGGTTTTATACAACCCCAATGGTGGAGGAGTAACCTCAACATCTTATAACTCATATGGACCTCCATAATAGAGTAATCCATACTATCCTTTCCCTTATCCACTCCAACCTCCCGCCATGCCTCCATAGGGTCAGCAATAGGTAGGGGTCAACTTCATTCAACCCTCACCCATTCAGGAGGTTCAATATTTTGAATGAATTAACATGGTAAATACAGCCACCCAACCAAATAAATCCAAAAATAAAAGGAAGAATAAATCCAATGCAAAACCGGGATAAGGGGGAAACCCTCCAACACGGGGAAATCGTGACCATGGTAATAAAAACCAAAATATGGGCAACACTAATAAAAATGACCTCAAAACAAAATTTCCTTATGCATTATGCGGTGAGTATGGGAATTACACTCTCCATTGTCCCCAGGTTACTGAATACAAATGAATGAAGGAGTCGATGAATGCACAGAGATGCCCTGTCCCATGTGGTGCTTTGCAATTTCCACAAAACTACCTTCAAACCCAAACGCCAACAGTTCTACAAAACCCAATACCTCACCAGGGAATAATCACCACACAACAAGAAGTGTGTCCCCCTATACTGCAAATGGGTCAGTACAATAACCCAGATAGGTTCAACCTAGAAATCCCATAAACCACAGTATCCTCCTCACAATAGGAGAAGAGATCCTCCTCCAAACTTGCAATTATCAACATGACATGCCTCCCAATTCTAGTCTGACCACTTCGAAATCACCCCAATTACCAACAGGTCAACCTGGATGATCTTGTGTCCCAGTAGTGACCCCACCCCATGTGCACCTCAAGAACCTATAAGGCACAATGTTCATAACCCACATGCCAGGGAAGCTCATAGCTATAGCTTAGCCGATGATTTGGCTCAATCTCCCGTATCCATGTCTATACTAGAGGTATTGAAAACATATCCTCGACAAAGTAATTCCTTGATATCAACATTGGGGGAATTTGACCTATCAGATACACACCTCATTAATGTTGATCTGGATAACTCAGAGCCACGTCTCCCCTCGTTGGTAGATTTACACATTGTTGGATATATTAGACACTCACCTAGTAATTATTTTTCCCAAGTTTTCTAGTCTAATGTTGAGGATGCTATCCATAGATGATAATATTCTCTCTTGAGAATATTCCCTTCAAAATAGAGTCCCTCCTATAAAATAGGGTGGCTTCCCTCTTCATCTTTAACTCAATGACACTTCATTTAGACTAGTGGAGGAAACACATGCATGGAAACCTCGATTTTATCACCAGTAGTTGTATGTTCATCTATGTTTTCTCACCAAGCGGCGCATATCACATGGATGTGGCTAGGAGGGTGCATATCATGTGCATGCATGTGTTTCTCTCACCTCCACATGTGTGACTTAGTTAACGTATGATTGCATGGATAGTTAACTAGGACTAGGTGGCAGATAAATTTATTTTCTATTAGTGAGTGTCCATATTTCTCTAGATCACTACTATGGAACATTAGTTATTCATGTAGCCTATCTATATTGTAAATTATTCACTCTTTGAGTATGGAATATATGGTTAATACAATTCATTATTCTTTCTCTAATTTTCTTCCCCTCTCTCTCTCTATGTTTACTTTGCAAGCTTTTCGTGAATTTCTACTAGCTAGGTTCTTTGTGTATGTTTCACTAAAACTTCACATGGTATCAAAGCTCACAAGTTGCTAGGATCAATATGCACATGCACTCATTTGCAGGTATAAAAGATTGCAGAAGTCAGAAAGAATGGAATTTCGACTGTCAACAGTTCTTACGCCAGACAATTATTTCAAGTGGAAGAAAAATATTTTATTTCTTCTCAAATGTAGAGGCTTATATCGAATAACCATTGCAACATAAGAAGATATTGATTCTGCTGATGGGAAAAATAATTTTTCAACAGACAAGATATGGATTTTGGACTTATATGCATGTATGTTTCTCTCGAAATTTAGTATCATGTGATATCACTCTTAACTCTATACCAAGTATGGACCAAATTGGAGGTCCTATTCAAAATAAAGGAAGATTGTGAAGAATGCATGTAGGATATTGACAAGAAAAAGGCAGTAGAAAAGCAACTGGAAGAAAAAAATTCTATTTTGAAGAGACATTTGCATGTGCCATGCATGCATCTCAGGAGCCACATGCACCATGAATGCATCTCAGATGACACTTTCAAAGACTTATGCACACCCCATGCATGCATCTCAGGGAACCAATATAGAGAATTTCCAATGCACTGATCTAGGTGGATATTGGTGGTCACCCACCTTTTTCAACTGGCTCAAAATAGTTTTCTAGCAAATTTGATAATTTACTATTTTTAGTAGTTTTTCACTTCCGGAGCCGTTTTGAGGCCCTAAAAGATGTTTTTTGGGAAAATGGGGAGAAATATCAATGTTCCTTCTATATTCACCCCAAAATGAATAATCTCGATGATACCTTTCCAATGGTCTATCATATGCCTAAAACAAAGATCGTATGCAAAATTTACGACCCCGGGAAGTTGATGTACTAACTTACCCAAATGGGGCCCGCATGACTTTTGGTGCTTCATCTCCTAGGGTTAGGTTTTTGGATGTCTAGGGTTTTTGGATGTCTAGGGTTTTTGGAACTCCTGTTTATTGTAAAAAGGCCTTCAGAGCCTCATTGTAATGTTCTTCTTGTGAATGAGCGCAACTATCACATCTCTCCTAAGAGATAAGCCGCCACCATTCCAGTAAGCTTGTTTCCGCTGCATTTTACAGTTTCACCTTATTTCTTTATTGAATAGAAAACCAGTTTTACTGTATCTCTATTATTTTTTGTTAAGAACTTGTTAATAATCTATATTCATTTCATTTTTCTCATAAAATCTAGATCAGTGGTATCAGAGCGGTATGCTCGTTGTCGTCTTAATGCATGTCCCCAACAAGGTCGGAGTACAAAGAGTTGGGTCTCGAGATTGTTTCTCTTAAGGACAAAAGCTCTCGCACACCCAAGAGACCTCTCATGGTAGGAGAAAATAAATATGACGGGATAGGAGATCCTTTCAAGCTGTTGATTGAGGAATCCCTCATGCAACAGAGGAACGAGATGATGGATAGTTTCACGCAAATCCTTCGGCAGCTACCAATAGGTGATGCATCGTCTTCGAGCGGAGGTGCCACCCCCTTCAAGATACAAATAAACTTCGACATTCCTATATTTGAAGGTCAGATAGACACAAATGTTGTAGACAAGTGGTTGAATCTACTAGAAGGGTATTTTTATGTCCATAACTTTTCGAATAGAGAAAATATTACTTTTGTTCTCTTCAAAGTTGTTCCCCATGTCAAAGATTGGTGGGAAAATTTCTGTGAGCAAAAGGAAACAGAGGAACCCTCATTATTAATTGTCATGGCCACCTGGGAATCCTTCAGGGATGCTATTAAGGAACAATACTACCCTGTCGAAAGTTATGACGACTTGTATACCAAATGGACCACACTATGGCAAGAAAGAGACCAAGCAGTGCCAGATTTCACATATATCTTCCATACCTTGCGCACCAAGATGGGTATCAAATATTCAGAGTGACATATGGTTCTAAAGTATTGCGGTGCTCTGCATAGATACATCCAGACCGAAATGGAATTTTTGGACATCTCATCCTTGGGCGTGGCCTACCGATATGCCGTCAAAATCGAGCAGAAGCTCAAACAAAAGACATGGTAATTTGGGCCTTTTAAACCCTCACAAAAATATTCAGGAAAGGGCGGCCCCAACCCATAGAAAAAAGGACAGAGAAAATATGGGCAGTATCAGGACAACCAATCCAAGCCGCAAGCAAAGAAGGACACCAGAAATACAAATAAAGATACCGGGAAGTGGTGCGACTTCCATAAGAGCCCTTGGCATAACATTGTTGACTACCTCTCAAAGCAGTCGTTGGTGGCCGAAGTGAAAGCCTCTAAATCAGATGTGGTTTCTGACTCTGAGCCAGAACCAGAAAGGGGAATATGGATCATTGACGTGAAACCCAGTGCCACCGTTGTTACCACCAAGCTCCAACCTGGGGAACAAGATGAACTAGAAGAAGGAGATCACCTCTTCCATTCACAGATGTGGGTAAAAGGCACCCCGCTGCACTTCATCGTTGATAGTGGTGGCCAGAAGAACCTCATCTCAGCAAAGGTCATCAAGTAGTTGGCCCTGCCGAAAACACCACACCCACAACCCTACACCATTAGATGGCTCCGCCAAGGAAGCGATATCTGCGTCAACCAACAGTGTCGACTTTTGTACGACATCAAGCCCTTCAAAGACGAGGTATTGTGTGATTTTTCTCCTCTTGAAGTTTGCGATGTTCTTTTGGGCCAACCTTATTTATGGAAACGTCATGTTGTATATGAGTCTAGGCCTCGTAGTGTTATTATTACTTTGAACAGGAAATTGTACAGGATACCCGAGGCAGTCCCACCTAGTGTTATTCCCTTGATCTCTTCTAAGCAATGCAGGAAGGTCATCTTTCATATGGGGAAGTTTGTCTTCTTCGTGATTCGCTCTCAGAATAAGCAAAATATCACAGCCACATCCAGGGTCTCTATGGACGACCTCTCCACACAACAGAAGCAAGTATATAAGGTCGTGGAAGAATACTTGGATATCTTCTCCTCACCTATCGGGGTACCTTTGCATTGCTAGGTCAAGAACCCCATCGATCTGACCCCCGATGCATTGTTTCCCAATGGGCCAATCTATCGTTGCTCTCTTTTAGAGAATGAGGAGATCAAGCGACAGATCCAAGAACTTCTCCACAAGGGGCACATCCATCCCATCTCATCACCTTGCGGGAGCCCAATCGTGATGGTACAGAAGAAACATGGAACCTAGTGAATCTGCATTGATTACCAGGCTCTGAATAAAATCACAATCAGAAATCGGTACCCGATTCCCTGAATCGATGACCTCCTTGATCAACTCACGAGGGTCAAATACTTCAGTAATACTGATTGTAATTATGTCTACCACCAGGTCCCGATAGAACAGACAGATGTATGGAAGACTGCCTTCAAGTCAAAGGAAGACCTTTTTGAATGGTTGTTCATGCCCTTTGGTTTGACAAATGCTCCAACCACATTCATGAGGATGATGGATGATATCCTGTGACCATTCACCAATACTTTTGTAGTGGTTTATCTGGATGACATTCTCATTTACAACAAGACTTGGGACAAACACTTGCAGCATATTCAGCAGGTTTTGCACACCCTGCAGTAGCACAAGGTATACGCCAACTTGGGAAAATTCTCCTTCGACATGGATAGGGTCCATTACCTAGGCTACATTGTTGATCAACATGGTGTACATGTGGATCCATCCAAGATCCAAGTCATCCATGACTGGCTAGCCCCAACCACACTCACTGAGCTTCATAGCTTCTTGGGCCTTACCAATTTCTATCGTAGGTTCATGTTGGGATTCTCCCATATTTCATGGGCCCTCATCCAAATAACCAGGGGTGGTGGTAAGGAAAAATTTGCATGAGGTCGGTCCCAACAACAAATGTTCAATGATTTAAAGTAGCGCTTGTGCTCAGCCCCAGTACTTTCACTACCATACCTGCAACAGCCCTTTGAGATCGAGACAAATGCTTCAGACTACGTTGTGGGCACCGTTCTCACTCAGCATGGCCACCCTGTGGCCTATCATAGTGAGACACTATCAGATGTTGTCCGTAAGTACCCTACTTATGACAAAGAAATGTACTCCATTGTGAAAGCATGCCACCAACGGAGACATTATATTCTTGGGAAGGAGACAGTCATCCACACTAATCATAAGCCACTGCAGTTCATGTAGACACAAGGAAAATTGCAGAATGACAGCCATCAAAAGTGGTCCACATACTTGTAGAAATTCCACCTCAACATCAAGTATAAAACATGAAGCACCAATCGCATCATTGATTGCCTCAGCAGACTGCCAGTCGCGACACTCACCACGGTTCTAGACTCTTACGACCATGAGACCTCTGGATGGCCCAAACTCTATGAGATAGACCCGGACTTCGCCACCACCTACCAAATTTTGGGTGCAAATGCGGTTGTCGATAATTTCCATCTTTAGGATGGGTTGGTGTGTCGTTTGGACCATATCTGTGTTCCATCAAGTGAGAGAGTGACGCTAATCTAGGAATCCCACTACAGTCGGGTGGTAGGACACTTTGGCGTCGAAAATACAACGACGATGCTACAGAAATATTTCTACTGGCCAAAACTTCGACAAGAGGTCAGCAAGTATATCAGGTCCTACACTTCCTGCGCTATTGCCAAAACGACCACTAAGAAACATGGTTTGTACACCCCTCTTCCTACTCATGATAGGACATGGGAATCCATATCAATGGACTACATGTCGGGCCTCTCATCCACCAAGTGGGGAAATGACTGTGTTTTTGTGGTTGTTGATCTCTTTTCTAAGATGGAAATTCCGGTTGCCTGCAAGAAGAGCATCACAGCAAAGGCCATTGCCAGGCTCTTCCTTGAATGAGTCTGGGTACATTTTGGAATCCCACAAACCATTGTCTCAGATCGAGATAGTCGATTTCTCAACAAATTCTAGTCGAGCCTCTAGTCACTGTTGGACACCAAGCTCACCAAATCCATGACCTTCCACCCCCGGACAGATGGCCAAATCGAGGTCGTAAATCCAAACCGAGGTCGTAAATCAAATGATTGTGAATATCCTTCGCATGTATAATTCCAAGAACCCTCGCACATGGGATGAGAGCCTTCCCTGTGTCCAGCATAGCTACAATCGATCCCTGCATAGCTCAACCATCCATAGCCCTTTTCAGGTGGGGTTGGGATTCCAACCATTGGGTCCCATAGATGTTGCACTTCCCCTTGTAGTCACCTCGACTGACTCATATCCTGCTCCAACTAAATATGACAAAGCCACCTGGTTCATTGATTGGATCCAGTACATCGGCCAACAATTTCAGGATATCCTACAGAATTCCAATGACAAGTACAAGCAACGCCATGATCAACATCGGGTGCCACATAAGTTTCAGGTGGGTGACAAAGTTTGGTTGCACTTGTAGAAAGAATGCCTTACAGGACCCCATAAGAATATTTTCCCACTCCATTATGGGTCATACACCATCACCAAGGCCATGGGGGATATTTCTTTTGAGCTCAACATTCCTCCTTTCCTTGGCCTGCACCCAGTGTTCAACGTGGATCTCCTTCGCCCTTATTTCCCACCATTATTTGACACCTCAGAAGTAGCAGAAAAACTGACACCAACAGAGCTCAACCCTGACTGCATACAACAGGAATCCAATGATAATATTGTGGACACACAGATCAAGGGAACTCAACAACAAAGCATCCAACTTTATTGAGTCGTCAAAGCAGAGCAACTCCTGCACCAAGCTAAGTGGCTCACCCGGGGCCAAATTTGGCAGAAATTTCCTCATATGATGGGGGAACTCAACACAATGGATACCATTGCTTCCTAAGGAGGGAGGATTGATCCAGGTGGATATCGGTGGCCACACACCTTTTCCCACTGGCTCAAAATAGTTTTCTGACAATTTTGGTAATTTAGTAGTTTTTCACTTCCAGAGTCGTTTTGAGGCCCTAAATGATGTTTTTTTCTGAAAATGGAGAGAAATATGGATGTTTCGTTGATATTTCCCCAAAAGTGAATCTCATCAATGATACCTTTCCATCGAGCTATCATATGCCTAAAACAAAGATCGTATGCAAAAGTTACGACCCCGGGAAGTTGATGTACTAACTTACCCAAATGGGGCCCACATGACTTTTGGCACTTCATCTACTAGGGTTAGGTTTTTGGATGTCTAGGGTTTTTGGAATTCCTGTTTATTGTAAAAATTCATTTAGAGCTTCATTGTAATTATCTTCTTGCGAATGAGTGCAATCATCACATCTCTCCTCAAAGATAAGCGACAACCATTCCAGCAAGCTTGTTTCCGTTGCATTTTACAGTTTCACCTTATTTCCTTATTGAATAGAAAATTGGTTTTATAGTATCTCTGTTATTTTGTGTTAAGCACCTATTAATAATTTGTAGTCATTTCATTCTTCTCATAAAATCCGGATCATGCACACATCTTAGGAGCCAATGTAGAGACTTCTACACACCCCATGCATGCATCTCAGAAGCCAATGCAGAGACTTGTGCACATCCTCTTGTTCCAAACATTTAAGATGATGTCTCCTCCAAATCAGATCAGATTTCATATCTGATTTCCAATTTAGATTCAGATGATATTGAGAATTCAGATGATGAGCCAAATCAAAGACCCAAGTGGGCATTGTTATCGCACAGTTTGTAGGAAAGGTTTAGATAGCTTGAGTCAAGGCTTCAAATTGGCGGAACAAGAACTTCCCCACCCACTGTCACCTCGATGGGGAGCTCTTTCTATTTAGGGTGGCTAATCCCAAGAGAGACGTCCCTGGTAATCCGGGGTTCTGAAGGAGAAGGATCAAGGTTTGAGACTTCAAAGGGTAAGGATAGGCTTCCCTTCACAGATTACTGCCAATAGAGATAGTCAAGGAGAAAATCTTCCACTGAATGGAACCTGTTTGCGAGACAAGACAAATAAAGCTAGAAGATGTGTTGCAGTGGTTAGTACTTCAAAGTATTAATGACTATCTTTAACATATATGAGCATTAATGAGAGTAATTATTGACGAAGTCAATGATTGCTATAAAGACAAAAGGCTTATAATACTTCTTCAATAAATACAAAAGATGATTGCATTCAATATGTAAAATCAAATCCTTGTATATCACAATGCAAAGAATATCATAAATCTGCTCATAAATAATGTTGTTGCGTCACTATTGCAGAAATAGGGTGACGTCTGCCCTAGTATTAGGTCAAAATTGAAGACAATGAGTAGGACGTTTTATCAAACAAGCTTATGGATGTAATCAACAACTCAAGGTCTATCAAAAAGGGTGACAAATGTCAAAACGTT
>JZKD02S1962200.1:474570-488473 GCA_000966675.3 Picea glauca
CTACTTGACTAGGAGAGGTACCTACCTAAAAGGAGGAGCATTGGGCACTTGGAGAAGGGAACTTGACCCTTGCAGTTTGGGACCATGTGATATGAGGTATGTGGTGCATGGATGAGTCCTTGGTTGGTCTATGATGGACATGCGCATATGTGGGTGGCGTTTTCTTGATTCACTAGACCTCAATTGGATGATTATGTGGCTTTCTTCTTCGGAGCATTGGAGACCTTGTGACAACATGTTACTTCCTTGCAGGACACCTTGCATTGGTAGAGTAGTGTTGGGAATTCTAGAAGAGAGGGTTGAGCCCTAGATGGAAATGGATTGCTTGGATGATTGCATGGAGGCTTGAAGTTGACTTGGGGATGCTTGGTTGCGATCGTGATCATGTAGGTAGAGTGGAACCAGGGAGAACATGGATTGGGAGGAGAAATGGAGTCCATGTGGGCTTGTGATGGAGGAGTGTGGACACGCCTTGTGTAGCAACATCACCTTGGATTTTGTTGACATGGGAAAAATCACCCTTTGTCAACAGTACGGGTTACCCCCGATGAGAAGTCCCAATTAGACCTCTCACCATTTGGAATAGGGAACCCATCTCGATTCTGGCCTGACAACCATTTCTGGTTTTGGTTTTATTGCTTGTGGCTTGATCCACCGATGAAGGTTTCCTACGCTAAATAATGAAATGTAGCTAATATAATATGCATGCGTCTAGACTAAACTAAGGAAACCAGAAAGTAGACATAGAATGTTAGCACTCTGTAAATTTGTTCGGATGATAAAAAAACGATAGAGGTAACCTAGAAACCAAATTTAGATTTTTGTACTATCCTTCTCATCTCAGAGAGGGATCTCTCGTGTCACTTGGTGTTTCTTTGTCAATCAATGGCTAGGTTTATTTTTTGGGGGGGGTATTTATAAATTTGTTGGCGAGGAAGGGGAGGGACACTTAGGGCTACTGAGTAAAAATTATGAAAATGAATGAAAACACTGACTAGCCAGTAGGACTCTCCAGAAGATAAAGGATAAATGAGGCGATGAATCTGATTTATAAATGATAGTTTGTAGAGTGTAAGAAGAATAAGAAACAAGTAACTGCATCAGAGCATTAATGAAATGAATTATGAATTAGTTAGGAACAACTTAACACAGTTTAAATTGCTTCAGCCAAGAGCATCACAAGATGAATTCCAGGCCTTTAAATTATCCAATTTAAACAAAAGACAATGTAAATGAAATTAGAAACATCAGAAATACATACAAGGAGAGAAGACAAAACTCATATCACCACCATTAGAATCTTTTCATAGAGACTCCAAAGGCTTCTACATATGTATTCAATTCAGCTCCATAAAATTACAATTGAGTTATGAACAACTAAAAAGGTGCCCTTTCACTTCTGCCAACATTAATACATTTGGAACTTCTAATATTTATACAATTTGAGTTCCTTCAATTAGAAACTGATTACAATAGTTGAATTGAAACGTTTTAGCTTCTAAAACTGATTATAATAATTACAAATGACATTTTCGGTATGGGCATTGATTACAATGACTAATCAGGAAAATGTTTCATGATCCAATTATCGATTCCTCTGATGTTTCAGCTTCTTATTTTGCCACTTGTTCTGCCCTAGTCTTCTATCTGATATTCCATATTCGGTGACACTTGGACATCATCTGCTGGATCCTGGAAAACTGCACTTTTTTTTAACCCAACCACACTATCTCCCTCCATTGCAAGTCAGAAGGGATATCATAGTCCATCATTTCTTTGATTAGGATCTCTAGGTCAATGCAACAGGCATATGTCATGACTGGTAGTCCAATCTTCATTGTTTTAAACTGATTCTGAATCTCAAAATCTGTAATCAAATGTTCAACCAGGGTTGCTCCTTTCAAGTTTTCCTCTAGGTTTTCAAACTTGGAGTGATCCATTCTGCATTGAGTGAGGCGAGAGTTGTATTCTTATTGAACATATAATTTTCCTTTTCCATCCCAAAACGGTTAATAAACAATTCTTCAAGCATATCCTTGAATTCTTGTATACTTTTCTCCATTTGTATGGTCTTAGTTTGGATTGATTTTAGCAGGTTATGTTTGGCAATTACCCTCCTGGCCTAGATGATCAGTGTAGGTCTATCTTTGACCCCAATGATCTGAATTTCTGTAGTAGGGATGGAGTTTAGAATATTTATGGCATTTTGGGCCCACTTTGATGGTTTCTTTTCTAGGGTCTCATTTAAAACAATGCACATGTTTCTAGCTATGATGGCCATGTTGTCTTTATCATTGATGAAGTTTAAATACACTCTGAACTTGGTGGCCTCAGCAGTTATAGAATCCAAAATAATGTGTTTGGCTCCTTGCAACAGTCCTTTGCCCCTCAATCTTATTTTCATCTCGTCTATCTTCTCCTGCAAATCTTGATTCTCCTTTTGAAGTTGAGCCATCCTTTCATCCTTTGCTTTCATTTCCTGTTTCAATTTCTCTATGTCTCCCTTTAACCCCTTGATTTCTCCTGCCTTCAGGCTAACTTGTGACATAGCCTCAACAAGTCATTCAGTGCTTGGCCCAGCTTCTGCAGTAGGAGGTACAACTACTACCATGTTTAGTAATTTTGTCTGTCCTTGTGTCCAATTCACATTTCCTTGTTCTAGTTTTAATACCCTAGCCCGGTAGTTCAATGCTTCTTGTCGAAATTCTTCTTTTTCCTATTCTAGAGAAACCAGTTCTACTATTTGTGGATGCTCTGTGGCAGAAATTTTTAGTTTCTTCTTCAATATTTGAATAAGATTGTCCTTTTCATCCAATGAGGATTTCACCCCTTGAGGGCCTTATTATTCTATCCTCTTAACCTGAGTTTTCCAAGCTTTGTTGGATGCCTTCTCTTGCCTCAACTGCCCTTCCAACTTTATTGCATAAGATGACAACTTTGAATTCTTCAAGATTAGACCCAAGTAATCTGAGTACATCATGTCACTTGTATTCCTGTGGAATTTTACTTTGTCCGGAGCATTGATGTTGTCATACTTTATCTTGATCTCAGATACCTTGTCTTCATCTGCAACTACTATATTAAAGGTTCTCTTCTCTATATCTCTTACTGTGAACAGAGAAGACTTGTGCTGAGAAATATTTTCCACTTTAGGGACTAACTCCCTCATTTCACCCAAAGCCAAGTTTCCTTTCTCAACATATTGCTTTTCCAAATCTTCTTTAGATTGATAAGCTTCTCCAGATGTCTTATCAAAGATGTGTTTTTTGCTGCTAAAAGTTCTCTAGTTTCCTTCACTTTGGAGATTTCTTCCTTTCTCAACATCTACATTGTTGGTGACACTCTCCACATATCCATATTCACTTGTTATTTAGGCTCCTCCTCCTCTAGATCCACTATTTGTGGGGATTGTGTGACCTTCATCTTCTTAGGCGAATTTTGTTGGTCACTGGTGCCCAGGGCCTATGAACTGCTTCTCTTGCTGTAACCACTTACTTTTGGGACTTTAACTATCATCTTCTGAGGATTTTTTTTTATTTGAGTCTATTGTAGGGTTGCCTCCACTTACAAGGTTGCCTCCACTTGTTGTGTTTGAGATAGTTGCAAGATTGCTTCCATATCAGCACAAACTTCTAGATTTTCCAATTTTTAAAAACCTTCAACATGTTCATTCTCATAAGGGGCATGTTTGTTGATCAATATTCTCTTGGATATGAATTGATGTGGATAATATCTTCTTCCATGTAGATGTGCAAATCAAAACTCCTTGAGCTTTGCCTGGATCTGAGATAAGCATGATCTAGTCTTAACAATGAAGGGTCCAATGATGAAAGGGAATTTGAGGTTGGAGACTTTATGCAATTTTAGGAAATGATCTATCACTGGTATGATTATTTTCCTGATGAATTCAAGGGAAAAGACTCTAGGTGTCATAAAAATAGGCAGAAGATAGGGGGATTCATGAAAACCATAAAACCATACCATTGTTGAATGCATGAACAGTACCGAGTACCCCACTCTTTTTTTTGGATTTGACTATAAATAGCTCCTCATGTCATCCAAGACTCTTGGTAGGATGGTGTTAAAAATCAAACTATAAAATCTGGACATGACTTTGTTGATGAATATAAGCAACATGATCCTCTTACATTCAGTTGATATTAATGTTTCTTCATGAAATTATCTCTTATTTGTTTCCAGGAAAATATTCAACAAGTATGTGTAATACCTGAAATGTCTTAGTGATCGAAAATTCCTTAACTGTTTGTGGATATTATTAGCTATGAATTTATCAAAACTGACACTGAATGACAAAATAGAATTTGAATGAAATAATTCCAACAGGAAACCCAACATGACCTCGACCACATTCTTGTCATTATCTAGACCTAAAATTTGACTCAACAGAGAACAGACCCATTGGACCTCAATAACCATGCCACTCACACTCATTAGCAAAGACAAACTTTCTGAAAGATGCTCTGGTTTGAAAATTGTCTATAAAAACATATATTTTACTTCTGATGGACACTCCCTGTAAACCCTAATTATATTTTCTTCCTTGAATGGTTCAAAAACTAAGGAGAAAGACTCTGGTATGCCAAGGGCACCTCGAATTGACAGACTCTCTACCCTACACAGGACCTCGGACCCCTGCTTATTTACGTAGACTTTCTCTTCCTATGAATACTTCTCTGCACACCAACCTATGAAATCAGGAAAAGGGAACGCAACCTCGACAACGTGAGGGACTACAGTGGCCTGGAATGCTTCAAGGAGGGGTATTTGTTTCCCTACATTATCGAACAGATTAGCTTTGGACACGGAAATGGGTGGAATAGTGATTTTAGTGTCGAACACATCTGAATCTCGGTCAATTAGGGATTCTTCGTTCGACATGGGGTATTTCTCTGTCACTGACATTATGATAGGGTCCATGGTGGTGATGAAAAATACCTAGAAATGAGTGGAATTGGCGTGAGCTTGGCACACTTTTGAGGTTCAGTTGAAAGGAGTTGTTGCGCCAACTTTCAAACGTTCCAGTGTTTTTTGAAAAATAATAAAATAAATGACAAGAGCCCCTTTTATATACTTTTCCATTTTTAGGGGCTCGAGGGAGTGGTTTGGGGCAACCCACTTCTCGCCCCGAAATGTACCTAGTGGCACCACATGGTCCCGACTCGAAACCGTGGTTTATTTTTTGGCCTGCCTTCAGGAATTATCCTCCGCGCAACTTCTCCCCTTGAAAAGATCCTTTAATGTTTATCTGGAGCGCATGCTATCTGCGACCTATCCGGTCCCATCAACTCTGCGTTACCTCCAGATTTAATCTCCTCCTGCTAGACTTGGCCCTATCCTCTAGTTTGTCATGCATCCACATCAGTTTAGCACCTCACTAAGTCTTGAAGACTAGATTTCACACAAAAATGTTTATGGTGATAACACACATTAACCTTTGATTCCTTATTTGTTAGACTTCTAAATAGCCCTCATACCTATGTCATATGACGAGATGTACCACTATCCAAGAACCAAGCACTCCTCATTGTTTTACTAGTAGAAAGGCAATAAATCATTAAGTAATCCTTCTCAAACTTTGTTGCAAACTCATCAAGTTACATCTTTGTTGATGTTGTTATCTATATCTTTTCATTACCCTTATTCTTCTTCCCCAGACACTGAGATGCATAATTCCCAATATTATGACATGAGAGGAACTTGTTTTTACTCAATTCCTTCTTCTATGAAAATCCTCCATCATTGTTACCCTTCTTACTAGAACTCTTTCCTTTTCCCTTCCTTGTCTTAGTAACTATTAGTACCTAGACTTACTACCACCTTTTATCCTTTATTTTCATCCTATTCTATAAAAACCTGTACTGAGCCTATTTGTTTTTGGTTGGTTGCACCTTTTTATAATTTATATCTCTCTTGTTGGTGTGATTTTCTTTTCTTTAAATTAGATTACATTTGCTTCTTTTAGGATAGATTGAGATTTCACATGGAAAAAGATATTTCACATCACAATGATTATTTCCTATTGGAAAAATCAAGGAATTTATCTAGGTACGAGATAAAAAATAAAGTCACTACCAAAATATCGATATTTTGGTATCACAGGAGGAATCATTTTTTGAAACATACTTCAAACCCAATGATCGTGACAGCAGGCCCGATATTATGCGAAAATCTCACAAATGGTTATGGTTTTTGAATATGTCATCCTTTTAATGATTATTAGATCATGTGCACAATTTTATTAACTCAAATCAAATTATGTTGTTACCTTCTATATCCAATTGATAAGCCATGACTCGAGACATGCAAAGTTATGATTTAAAGTTTTGAGAAGGATTTTGAATAAAGGAAAATGTAGCTAATTGTATTTTGTAGGCAAAATTCGTGTGCATCATCTCTTATGTGCATGTATTCGTAAGAGCCCGAAGTCAAACCCTAAGCATTCATAGGTGTATATAATTAGCAACTAACAACATGTAGTTTAAGAAGGGAGGATGAGTCATTCAACTGGAACCAGATGGGGTCAAGTTACTAGAAGCATGACCAAAAATTATGGAGAAGTTCATAAATGTTGGATTGTTTAAATTCTACTGCAAATTCTATGGGCATCATGAAGAAATTTCAAATTTATTTTTGCTGAATTTCGATGGTTTTAAAACTCAAGTCGGAAATGTGTTGGTTTATGTTGTATAGAACTCAATTGAAACAACTTGTCATCTACCTGTAAAAGGAGAAATATGGTGGAAGAAGAATAAGCTTCCTGCAGGTCTATGTAATCCGTTTTTAAAGGAAGAACATCATAACCCAGAATAGAGCCAAGTCATTCCAAATAAGTGGCTCAAGAAAGATTGGAAGAATGTCTTAGTTGTTGTTCAGAGGTATATAACCTATGAGGGTAGTATTCTTATGTTCATTGTTACCATATGAGATTTTTAATGCACTTAAATGGAGATGCAGAAATGAACTTTCCCTTTTATCTGTTGAAGAGCCTGACCAAAATGGAAAAGAAGGTACAGACTAATCCAAAAAATTATGATTAAAATATTAGTCATGTATGCATTAAATGAAGTTTAGGTCTCTTAGAAACAATTATTGTCTTCATTAGGGTTAAAGGAATAGGTTATAAAAACACCAGAAAAAAAAATCCTAACAACAAAACTAGAGTTTCAAAGCAAGAGGGAAGTTCATCAAAGAGTGTAGTAAAAGAAAAACAGGAATTTGTTTCTATGGAAAGACAAGCTAGATTGGGCAAGAGAAATCTCAATTTACAGCAAGAAATAGAAATCAAGAAGGAACCTGATTCCTTTGTTTCAAAACAGGGTATTGTAAGTTGTGATAGGGTTTACACTAGGAGGATGACAAGACAAAGGATACAAGAATTAACAAAAGATAAATATGACCCTGAAACAGAAGCTCGTGATGAACCAATAGAGGAAATTTCAAAGGAACGATAGAGAAAAAAGGAGAATGGTAAACAACCTGCAAGATACTCTTATAGACTAAAAACTCGGAATACCAAAAAAACTCAGACTTAAGTCTAAAATCCTTATTCAAACCCTCTTTAAAGGAATATAATCTGATTATCTTGGAGGATGATAGTCAAGAACGAAATCTTGAGAAAGGAAATATGGTCTATAGGTTTGTAAGGAAGAAATAAACAAGGGCAACCAAGAGGGGAAAAAATATGCAACCAACGTTTAAGATTGAGTCCTCTCAATATGATGAAGGAAAAGAACAAGGCCCCACTTACAGTCCAAAGATGTAAGAATTGTCAGACTCATACATGGAAAGATAATATATCCCACCTAAAGTTGTGAAAGAGGAAATCATCGAAGAAGCATCTTCAAAAGAGAATAAACATAATAGAAAGGGAAATAAACCAAAAAGATCTATTGATCTAAATAGATCTGCATATGTTGAAGAAAATCAAAGTGTAGACAGGGCAGAAAAATAGATTGAACCAAGAAAGAAGGGGATTGAAGAGTTTTAGATGACCATTAAGGAATTGAAGTAGGAAAATAAAGCACTTGAAGTATGGAATGGTATGTTGCAGGAAAGGGTCCAAAGGATGAAAGATAAATGCAAATCACAACGTGAGTTGTTAAAGAAAGTTAGAAAAATGAACATTAATTTGCACTGGAGCAATGTAGTGCTTAAGACTAAACTACAACAAGAAAAAGGGCAATCTCCTACTCAACAATGAAAAATGATCCATGGCTATGTCAATATGCTAGTTGTTTCAAAATTTGAGTCCATTTCCTTCAGAAATGACATTTTTCAGTAGCCCTCTTTTGACAAGATGATGAAGCAGTCAATAATTTGAAGGACCCTTTTGCAAGCATATAAAAATTCGAAGATTAGGTCTCCAGTGCATCTACTTTGGAGAAATTGCTACATATTCGATTTTGTAGGTCAAGGATATCTTTGGAATTGTGATTTATCCTTAGAATCAGGTCTTTCTCCTAAAATCTAGATTATTGTTGTAATGCAATGAATGATATGGAATGCAATTCCTATTTGTTAGCCAAATATCAAGACTCAATCAAAACTGTATCTAGATTTTAGGATCTCATGAAACCAAATTTGTGTATAAAGAGGAAATTAGTTGACAGAGTTAAGGGTTCAAGTTTTGTGGTGCTAAAGGAACATTTTGACCTTGATTGTAATGCATGGGTTCTACTACATTTTTCACTCAATGGAAAAATCATTCTCATGGTTATAATTTCTTATTCTTGTGTTAATTATTCTATCTTACTTGAATGCATTGAATCTTTTTGCAAAGCATGTGATTTATCTTGTTCATGTTGAAATTCAATCAAATATTTTGTTGTTTATTCACCTATTACAAGATTTGTGTTTAAGTATTTCCTTTTTGTTTCTAAATGATATTTGGGATCAAGAGTATTCTCTATAAGTGAACAAATTGTGAAAATTGCAGTTTTCTTTTATTTTATCTCCAGTTTACCTAATTTATCAAAATGAGTGTTATTGACTAAGCTGAGTGTTTAGAAGCCCAATCTAAAAGTGTAACCAACATCATATGTTTTCCAAATTACCCACTACCTGATCCATAAACCAACCTAAAAAAATCAATTTGATAAACCATTGCAATATATGAGGTTCCCTAACTTTCCCTTAGAAGTCAAGGACAACTTTAGGGACTAACATTTTTTGGCGCCATTGTCGGGGAAGGGAGTAATAAAGAATATTTCCTTATGAGGATGACATGATTAGTTCTAGATATTGATGGTGAAAAAGAGTTAGACACAATTTTTGACTACATCATTCACCTAGAGACTCCATGAAGGAAGAATCCATTGGTGACTCCACTGGTTCAGGATGATGAAGGCCATGGAGGCAATTTTAGCCAAAAGATTTTCTCCATTTTACTTCTCAGTTGTTCATGGTTACCCAAATCTAGTACCTCCTATAGATGAATGGAAAGGATGACTTCCCAAGTTTAAAGAAGGTATAGATGATAATCCTACTGAAATTTTGCTTGATTTCATGAACTAATGCATCATTTGGATATCTTTCATGAGAATGTACTCACTTGAAGGAGATGCTTGAGAATGGTACCAGTCTCTTCCTCACTCTGGTATATCTTCCTTGAAGAAATTTCATACATTATTTCATGATCACTATAGAATATATTTTCCAACTGAATGTCTTTTTGAGCATTGTTATGAAGAGTTTTCATCGTATATTCAGAATTTTGTAACTGATGAAAGGGAATTGAATCTTAATGAAGTAGAGGAGAACTCATTGTCTGTTGAATCCTTTTCTATTTTTTTTATGCATTGCATTAATGTTGATTTATATGGTATTCATACTCTAGATACATTTGACATCACATCAGATGTTTCTAATAGTCATGTCTATGATGAACTTGCTACTCAAAACTTTATTAGAGATCTACCTATTTTCGATGAGTATGAGGACAATTTAGAGATGTAATTTTTTGCATCAGCACACAGGGAATTCTACAATACCAAGAATGTATATGACTATTATGCATATGATTCAGGTAGTGAGGGAGATGAAGAGGCAGTTCAGCAGAAACGAGATTTAATTCAACATGATGATCCTTTTCTTGAAATTGGTGAAATTATGTTGTTTCTTTCAAACCTCTTGCCTTGGAATCTACAAAGGGATTTTCTGCTCAAGATGATTTTACTACTAGTACTCATGGATTATTTCAAGGAGGATATTTGCAGCACAATCTAGTTAATAGTGCAAAAATAATAGAGGAACAACTTGGTCTTTTAAGTCAACTAGACATTTCCCATGTTGTTCATGATCCCGTGGCTGCTTGGATGGAGAAAGTTTCTTCAAAAGTCCCAAAAATCATATTTTTTGGTATGCAACTTAATTGCAATAGTAAATTCGAGTTTTCCATAATATTTTTGTTGTATCTATGATGTTTTTTCTATTTTTTATCAATCAATTGCATGTAAGAATTTCCAATAGTTAATCAAATTATTTCATGGATGCATTGGAAGTTTGATGTGAATTGATAAGGAGATGATTGGTTAGTCGTGTAGGATTTGTACATAAATAACATCTCTTTTTGAGCATGTTGGTTTCAGTTTGAATATCAAATTGTAGTGTGAGAGTAGTGTGAAGTTTTCAGTTTGACATAATGTGCAAGAATAAGACTCCATAACCCAATCAAAGCACTAATAAATATATTTTTAGTTTTTAGCTTGTCTTTTTCAATATGCAGAGGGTCTATCTTCAGTGGAACAATTTTGGTTTGAAAAAGTAGTTGCAGGGAAGATTTATAGATTTGTAGGGATTAAATGGATTGGAACTTGGTCTGGGGTTCTTAATGTCTCACAAGGAGAACATTATCCCCAGAAGGAGCCAATGTTAGTCTCTAGACTTACTACCACCTTTTATCCTTGATTTTTGGCATATTCCATAAAAACTTGTACTGAGCCTATTTGTTTTGTTGGTTGCACCTTTTTATACTTTATATCTCTCTTATTGGAATGGTTTTCTTTTCTTTAAATCAGTTTTCATTTTCTTCTTTTAGGATAGTTTGAGATTTCACATGGAAAAGGATATGTCACATCACAATGATTATTTCCTATTGGAAAAATCAAGGTATTTATTTAGGTATGAGATACAAAACAGAGTCACTACCAGAATATTGCTATTCTAGTAGCACATGAGAAATCATTTTTTCAAATGTACTTCAAACCTAATGATCATGACAACAAGCCATATATTATGCAAAAATCGTGCAAATGGTTATGGTTTTCGAATATGTCATTCTTTTAATGATTATTAGATCCTATGGATGATTTTAGTAACTCATATCATATTATGTTGGTACCTTGTATATCCAATTGATAGGCCATGACTCAAGACATGAAAAGTTATGATTTCAAGTTTTGAGAAGGATTTTGAATAAAAGAAGATACAACTAATTCTATTTTGCAACCAAAATTCGTGTGCATCAACTCTTATGTGCAGGTATTCTTAAGAGCTCGGAGTTAAACCCTAAGCATTCGCAAGTGTACAGAATTAGAAACTAAAAACGTGTCGTCTAAGAAGGGAGGACAAGTCATTATACTGGAACCAAATGGGGTTGATTTACTAGAAGCATCCCCATAAATTATAGAGAATATCATAAATGTTGTATGGTTTAAATTCTGCTGCAAATTCCACGTGCATCACGAAGAAATTTTGAAGTTATTTTCCTTGAATTTTGATGGTTTTCAAAATCAAGTCGAAAATGTGATGGTTCATGTTGTATAGAACTCAATTGCAACAGCTTTTCATCTACCTGTAAAAGGAGAAAGATGGTGGAAGAATAATAAGATTCATGCAGGTCTGTGTAATCAATTTTTAATGGAAGAAAATAATAACCCAAACTGGAGCCAAGGAATTCCAAATAAGTGGCTCAAGAAAGAATGGCAGAATGTATTAGTTGTTGTTCAAAGATTTTACAGCCTGTGAGGGTAGGTATTCTTATGTTCACTATTACCATATGATATTTTAATGCACTTAAATGGAGATGCAAAAATTAACTTTCCCTTTTACCTGTTGAAGAGCCCGACCAAAATGGAAAAGAAGGTACAGACTAATCCAAAAATGTTGATAAGAGTCTTTTTCATCAAGGTATGATTAAAATATTGTTCATGTATGCATTAAATGAAGTTCATCTCTCTTGGAAATAATTATTGTCTTCATTAAGGTTAGAGGAACATGTTATAAAAACACTAGAAAAAACTCCTAACAACAAAACTAGAGTTTCAAAGCAAGAGGGCAGTTCATCAAAGAGTGTAGTAAAATAACAAGAGGAAGTTATTCACATGGCAATAAAAACTAGATTGATCAATAGAAATCTTTATTTGTAGAAAGAAACAAAAATCAAGAAGGAACTTGATTCCTCTATTTCAAAACAAGGTATTGTAAGTTGTGATAGGGTTTACACTATGACGATGACAAGATAGAGGATACAAGAATTATAAAAAGAGAAATTTGAACTGAAAAATAAGCTCGTGATGAACCAATAGAGGAACTTCCAAAGGAAATACAGAGAAAAAAGGAGAAGGGTAAACGACCTGCAAGCTTCCCTTATAGACTAAAAACTTGACCTACCAATAAAATTGAACTTAAGTCTAAAGCCTTAATCAAACCCTCTTTAAAGGAAGATAATTTGATTATCTTGGAGGAAAATAGTCCAAAACATACTCCTGAGAAAGGAAATATGGTCTATAGTTCTATAAGGAATAAATCAACAAGGGCAACCAAGAGGGGAGAAAAGTTGCAACCAATGTTTAAGATTGATTCATCTCAATCTAATGAAGGAATAGAACAGGACCCCACTTACATTCCAGAGATGCAAGAACTGTCAGACTCATACATGGAAAGAGCATATAGGCCACCTAAATATGTGAAAAAGGAAATCATCGAAGAAACATATTCAAAAGAGCATAAACAGAACAAAAAGGGAAAGAAACCAAAAAGATATATTGATCTAAATAAATCTACATGTATTGAAGAAAATCAAAGTGTAGACAGCGCAGAAGCACATATTGAACCGAGAAATAATGGGATTGAAGAGTCTCAGATGAACATTAAGGAATTGAAGCAGGAAAAGAAATCACTTGAAGTATGGAATGGTAAGTTGCAGAAAAGGGTCCAAAGCTTGAAAGAAAAACACAAATCACAGCGTGAGTTGTTAAAGAAAGTTGGAAAAATGAACATTAAGTTGTATTGGAGAAATGCAGTGCTTAAGACTAAACTAAAACAAGAACAAATTCAATCTTCTACTCAACAATGAAAAATGCTACTTGGCCATGTCAGTATGCTAGTTGTTTCAAATTTTGAGCCCAATGCCTTCAGAAATGACATTGTTTGGTAGCCCTCTTTTGACAAGATGATGAAGCAGTTCGAGAATTTGAAGGACCCTTTTGAAATCATATACAAGTTCGAATATTAGGTCTCCAGTGAATTTAATTTGGAGAAGTTGCTACATATTCGATTTTGTAGGTCAAGGATATCTTTGGAATTGTGATTTAGTCTGAGAATTAGGTATTTCCCTAAAATCCAGATTATTGTTGTAATGCAATGAATGAGATGGAATGTAATTCCTATTTTCTAGTTAGATATTAGGACTCAATCAAAACTATATCTAGATTTTAGGATATGATGAAGCCAACTCTATGTATAAAGAGGAAATTAGTTGATAGAGTTAAGGGTTCAAGTTTTGTGGTGCTAAAGGAACATTTTGACCTGGATTTTAATGCACGGGATCTACTAAATTTTTCACTCAATGGAAAAATCATTCTGATGGTTAGACTTTCTTATTCTTTTGTTTTTTATTGTATCTTACTTGAATGCATTGAATCTTTTTGCAAAGCATGTGATT
>JZKD02S1962200.1:520823-542080 GCA_000966675.3 Picea glauca
ACCGATGAAGGTTTCCTACGCTAAATAATGAAATGTAGCTAATATAATATGCATGCGTCTAGACTAAACTAAGGAAACTGGAAAGTAGACACAGAACCAACAATGCTCCTATTGAGGGCCTTGAAAATAGTTCACACAAAGCAAAGACAACAACATGAATAAACAATTGCAAAGACAGAATAGTCTAGCATTTGAACAATCATTTACGATTCTACGCCCATGAATTTAGACAAACATTCTCCAAATAACAGAAATAAGAATGAAACCATCATATATAAGAATAGTCTATAATATGAAGTACATTCTTACACAACCCGAGTGTTGAGAAAACACAAAGGATTAGTCAATAAAACATCCAACACGAGAATCAAAGATCTCTATAAAATAGCTTGGCCAAATCAGCTTCTCCTCATTAAATGTTTCAGTAATAGTACATGAAAGCCCTAAGGAATGCTCCTCAATTTTAGTTAACACCATATTCCCAAAATAGTTCAGAAAATGTACAATGTTTGAAGAGCGAAAAATCCCTTCCTTTGGATACAATTCTAGTATTTATTGAAGTTCAATATCACTCTTGGACTTCATCCTTCCTTCGTGACCTTTCATTTACCAACGTTTGTCTTTATCATGTTTGTAATGATGAGGGAACAAAAATAGCAGTTACATTTTGAATTTGTCTCTTAACACTAGTGGGCCATCATAGATTTTGGCTATAGTGCACCTCTTCCACCATAATGATTGGCTTGGACATTGGGAGATTCGATCATCAAAGGGTTCAAACTCCTTCTTCAATTATTTGGGTTCGATTCCCTTCATTGTTCCTCGTTGTTGTGATAATTGTTATTGTTTTCATTTCTCTATTGTTATTGGTTGTAGATCGCATTGCAAGGATGCAAGGTATGACCTCCCCTTGGAATTAGTACCTGGTGCCATTCAACATGCAACAAATGAGTGACCTTAGAATAACCTCAAAAATAGAATATTAAAACCAAGCATTCAAACCCATATAACTGAAATATTAATTAATTGAAATTTCATACAAGCTTCCCTAAATTTGATCCCTAGTTCCTCTGCTCACGATTGAGTTGTTTTGTTCTTCGAGGCTGCTGACAAGGTGCCATATATTAATCCTGAAAAATATAGACAATTGGTGAGGAATTTCTCAAATCATATGACCGGGAAGTCATATATCTCAGAAATACCTTTCCAATGGTGTAAGGAATGCGTGAAATGAGTGTCCAGTCGAACATTATGGCCAAAATACGAACACCATTTTGGTATGTTCATGTCCCTATTTCATAGCACTTTAAACGAACTCCTCCTTTGTAAACTAGAGAATTTTAAATTAACCAAAGCACTTTGAATGAAATCCTCCTTTGTAAACCAGATCATTTTGAATGAAACGAAGCATTTTCAATGAAATTTCGAAGGAGATTGTGGGAACTCTTCCTTGGATTTTGGAGGAGTTTAAAGGAACCTGAGGAATTTGAATGAACTCTTTGTAAATTGGAGAATTTTGAATGGACCAAATCACTTTGAACAAACTCCCCCTTTGCAAACCGGATAATTTTGAATGAACCAAAGAAATTTGAACAAACTTTCTGAGGATTTTGTGGGAACTCCTCCTTGTCTTTCAGAGGATTTTGAAGGAACCAGAGTAATTTGAATGAACTCCTCCTTTGTAAACCAAAGCATTTTTAATGAACCAAAGCACTTTGAATGAAATCCCCCTTTGTAAACTAGAGCATTTTGAACGAACTAGAGCACTTTGAAAAAACTCCCCATTTGTAAACTAACGCACTTTGAACAAACCAGAGAAATTTGAATAAACTCCTCCTTTGTAAATTAGAACATTTTGAATGAACTAGAGCACTTTGAACAAACTCCTCTTTTGTAAATCATAGCATTTTGAATGAACCAGAGCATTTGGTATGGTCATGTCCCTATTTCAAATCACTTTGAATGAACTCCTCCTTTGTAAACTGGAGCATTTTGAATGAACTAGAGCACTTTGAATGAACTCCTCCTTTGTAAACTGGAGCATTTTGAATGAAACAGAGCACTTTGAATGAACTTTTGGAGGAGTTTGTGGGAACTCCTCCTTGGCTTTCAAAGGAGTTTCAAGGAACCTAAGGACTTTGAATCAACTCCTCCTTTGTAAAACAGAACATTTTGAATGAACCAAAGCACTTTGAACGAACTCCCCCTTTGTAAACTAGAGCATTTTGAACGAATTGGAGCACTTTGATCGAACTTCTCCTTTGTAAACCGGAGCATTTTGAATGAACTTAAGCACTTTGAATGAACTCCCCCTTTGTAAACTAGAGCATTTTGAATGAATCGAAGCACTTTGAATGAATTCCTCATTTGTAAATCTAATAATTTTAAACAAACTAGAACACTTTGAATAAACTCCCCCTTTGTAAACCGGAGCATTTTGAACAAATCGGAGCACTTCGAACTCCTCCTCCTTTGTAAATCGAAGCATTTTGAATGAACTGGAGAAATTTGAACGAACTCCTTCGGTGTGAACCAAAGAACTTTAAACAAACTCCTCTTATGTGAACTGTACATGTTTCTATCATCTTATCCAGTGAATCGAAAATTTTCCAAGTGTCCTTTTACCGGCAAGAAACAACAAGAGCTTGAGTTTGAAAGTCCATAACTTTCTCGTACAATGTCTGATTGAGGTGTCGTATTTTACAACATGGAGACCACAAGGAGGGGATTCTATTGAGAGACCTTACAAATTCATTCAATTATTTGAGCATATTCATGTTTAATGAAGGTCACGGTTAACAAGGCTTTCTTGACGGGAAATCCTTGGAGATCATTCTAGCACTTCTAGGTCTCGGATTTTGATGATGTCAGTTGTGTTGGAATCATGATCACATAATTCATACAATTGGCCTATTTCAGTGATGAAAAGTGCACTTGATGAATGTCAAAAAATTTAATTATGTGATTTCATGTGTCATATGTGATGTATAAGCTCTTGGTTCATCCTTTGGAGCTGAGGTAATAGATTAGTGGCACAAAAATATAAATGCACTAAAACAACCAACTAACTGTCGGAATGCTTAACATTGTTTAGGAGATGGGAGGACCAATATTCTTATAATATGTGTTTCAGAGCCAATGCAATACCTATAGATGTTGGATTTAACCCATTTGATGATATACAACACTTTCATGATCATTTTTAGTCATAAAATCAACAATCCCAAAGTAAACAAGATGGTATGGTATGAGCAATGGAATCTACTGGTGACACAAATAGACTAAATTACAATTGCAACATGAAGTAGGTTAGGCGAGGTAGGAGATCGATGATCAATCATCCAGTTGGGCATAGAAATATTGATCATTGGCGATGAGAAGATTCTAACTGACAGATATAGCGAGAAGGATCTAAGATGAAGAAGAATAAGAGAGGTTTCAAGATGAAGGTTCGTCTTCCTGACAAGGTCGATGTCGGTGAGATAAAGAACATCTATGTTGATATGCTCAATGTTAATGAGGGGTAAATTTTTTTATGTTGGTGTACCGATGATAGAAGGGGGAAACTCATCGACAAGTAGTGCATCAGTGAGGGAGAGACAAACCTCATTGATACACATTGTATCGGGGAGAAAGGAAGGAGTTCTATATATATGTGACGTAACGATGTAGATGAAAGGGAACTTGTCGATAGTGTGTATTAGCAAGTTAGAGTGATCTAACAAGACTTGGAAAATGGAAAAGTATGGAGAGTGGGAAGAAAGACTTGAGATTTTCCATTTGCAAGAGAGAGAAGGTGTGAGGATTCTAGTAGAAACAAATTTGAAGGGGGGGCAATTTCTTCTCTTAGGAAAAGACAAGAGAAGAAAATATAGAGGTTTTTGTGCATGCACAACAAATGGAAACACATTAGGAAAAGATAAAATCTTTGCTAGATTTCTCTAACTTACAAGCAAAAAATGTAGAGGGTCATAAAATTGATTTTAAGATCAAAAATTCCAGAGATAATGTGCAGTAGTTACCTAAACGATTCCACTGTCATGAGCTCACTAGTGATGCTTTCATGTCATCTAGTAAATCTCATATGTTGTAAATAGAGGACAAATTATGGTGAAATTTTTTCCCTTGAACTGTGTCAATAAATCAGGTTGGTATCTTCATCATAGAATTGATATAGGTTTGGGATAAATAAATATTTTTCACCATGTGTGTGTGTGTGTGTGTGTGTGTCATGTGTTTCTCCACTGTGTGAAAGAATCTATATCCCTGATGGAGTCACCACGGCATCACAAACCTTGCTCCACTACCTGTGAGTGTCGATAGCCCCAACAAAGATATTTGCATGTCCCCTAGTCTGGTTAAGATTTCTTTCTCATTCCTTCCTGATTTATTTAGTGAAATCTTAGCATTTGTTGGATGGGGAAAGTGGTGGATTTTTATCCTGTTAGGGAATGACTGCCAACTATTGATATTTATTTGAATATTTGTTGCACCTGGCTACATAAAGTTATCCCTTTTGGTTTTCAGCCTTTATACTTTGACACTTCACCCTTCATGTGAGAAACTACTTAGTGTGTGGATGGTTCCCCCATTACATAGGATCTTCTCACCAACCAATATGTAAGGATGACCATTTATTAACCACTATGTTAATTCATGGTTTGAATGTTGTTACAGTATTCCAAAACAATCTTGATTTATATTCAAACAGATACCTCTAATTCTTCTTATGAGCTAGCAAATAGATGCAAGTTGACTCAAGCCTATTTCTAGCCCAAGGTGATGCCTATAAAAGAAATACGGAGGTGAGTAATCTGTATTCTTTCAAATATAATGATGGATTACAAGACAAACAAAAATTAGAGAAAGACTGCCTGCAAGAGAAGAGACGTTTTCAAAAGTAGGAAATGAACTTGGCTCAAAACCTATTGCAAGTACAAAATGAAACCTTGGATAAATGATGATCAAATATATGCAGTCAGCAAGGAAAGTAAACCAAGAAATAGATCATCAATGTAAGTGTTTTCAACAACTTTAAAGTGTTTATGCACCCCAAACAACAAGAAATTTGCAGCCTCTTGAAAAGACTAGTCCATGTGAAAGTTTATATATGCATTATTTTTATTCACATGGACATTGTTGCTAGCATTGGTTGAGAATTGTATCTCTCCTCATGATTTTCTAAAAACAATCAGCTCATCTTTGCATCCTTCTTCTCTAGGAAGTAAGGGGTTTAAATGAACTTACATTTATCACCCATGACATGATTTTCTCTAGTTGTTTGGGAGCTTTACTCTCTATGTCATCCATCTCTAAAATTTGTGCTACAGTGTGACATGCTTAGTTGACCACAGTCCCAATTGTGTACTTGTACCCCAAAAGCAAGTTTGTGAATAAATTATGTGGGCGATATGTTTCATGACCTAGTCAAATTCTCTGAAGCCATGTGTCTTCCTTGAGCTATGTACTTTTCTTCAGTTGAGCATCACTTTACATAATCGAGACTTGAATGTTGGTCTATCGAATGGAATATCCCTTGTAGGAAACAAATGACTATGGCTATAATGATTATCGGTTATGCCTTGAAGAATTGTGTTTGAGATCTATTTGGTTGATCAGTATCCCTGAGATTAGAGATCATAGTGCTCTTTCCCAGCTGAAAACAAAATAGAAAGGTCGTGTGTAGCACTTTCCCTTTCTAAACTTCCATGGGCATGGTTTTGTAGATCAACCCGGGGTACTTATGCAAGTGAACGAGCAACATGTTGTATGGTTCAAGTTTTGTGTAATTGGATAATATTTGTACGATCATATCGATGGGCCTTAACATAAATCCCAAAAATTTTGTATACCAATGCCTTGAAATATTCGTTGAGAGTTTCATGACTTGACTATAATGTATCTGCCACACAACAACTGAAAATTCCAATTCTAAATATAATAGAATTATCATGATGCACAACTCCCAGGGAGATCAAGATGAAGGTCATAATTTGAAGAGTGGAGTAACAAAATGGGAAATAAAATTAAGAAGGTTAAATGTGAGTCAAGAGAGCTTCAAAAGACACATTCAAACTTCAACAAGGAGAAAACATATCATTCAAGATACCCAATTCATTAAAGGAAGCGAACTGATCTGAAAATATCATGTTTCACTCTCATAATGGACAATGCATGATGATAAAAAGACGGATTTCATCAATTTGAACTCATAGGCCCACGAAGAATATTTCTATTTCGTCACCCAAACGGATTGGGAAAAGTATTTTTCCTTAACAATCAGGTTAGGATCTTTTGGTTCCATAAGATAACATTAAAGTGTTTGTGAGTATGTGTTTTGTAACCCTAAATATTTTCAAGATACTCAAAACAATCAAGAGATACATGTTATAGATGAAGTACAATGTTTATTTTCCCAAATAAATGAAAACAACCTTAAGGACTGGGAAATGGATAAATGTACCAAGAGTCTCAAGCACACCCTCATGAACAACAATACCATGGAAAATTGATAAGATTTCTTCAAACCGGTTTCCATATTCCCTAAGCTATAAAGAATTCTTGGACATATATTCTTTCAGAAACTCATGATAATGAGTTGTCCATCTGTCATCATCAGAGTGAATGCCACTGAAACAAGTGAATCCTCCAATTGAACTTCTCAAAAAATTATGCAATGGATTCCTCATGATAACCAAAGTTAATCCAAGCTTTCAATCAAATAACAAAATGAAATACATCAAATGAAAGGAAGAAAGCTTACATGCAAAAATAAACTTAGACTAAAACAAGCCATCGTGAGCTACAGACTAGACTAACAAAAACTAGTGTATTTTATTCAAGAAAGCAAGACAAGTCTATATCTATGATATACAAATGAAAACAAAAGTAGACACCTAAAATATGATAGTAGAAAGGAAGAAAAAGAACTATGCCACTCCTTATTCCTACCCTATCCTATATCGGTTGAAAGAAAATTAGGTGTAAGCATAGTTCCAATGCATCCAATCAAGTAACTCCCAACCTGCAACCATATGTTCAACAAAATTCAATTGTAGACATTGGATTAGTGATAGACCAAAGATAGGAAGAATTGATTCATGCAAATATCCACCCAGCATGTTAATTTTGGAAGTGTTATGCTTCATGGGAAATGTATAGATGTACGATTCCTCCAACCAAGACTTAATTCCATCATAAAATTACAATGATTAGCATAGGACTAATGGAAGGAAATCAAAATTGAGTGACATACCTGATGAGACCCATAAATGAAATTGATGTGTAATGTGCTTTGTGGAAGAGTCTCGGTATGAGTGGCATCATTCATTCATGGGGTCAAAGTGAGACTGTGAGAACCTAACATAACTGTTGGTTGAAATTGAAGTGCCTCGTGGTCCAAGCAAGTCTCCTTGGGTTCACATTTTACATAACCCACATGTAGAGAAGAGAGATGATATTTGATAGTTTTAGGGAAACATTGAATGAAATATGACTCCGAGCCTTCTCTTATAAATTCCTAAAAATCATGTGAGGAGTGTCGAAGCGTTGAGATAGCATCCAAGGATGAGTGATGCATCTACCCCTCAGGATTGACATGAGATTCTAGAGCATATTTAGATGACAATATTTCTTGGGCCAACTCAATGTTTCAAGTGCCTTGTATGGTGATGGGTTATTCCTTTTTATTTATTTATTCATGGGGATCCACAAACTTGTTGTGCTCTACATACCTTAAATATTTTTTTGTTAACATATGTGCATTGCGATCAAAAACTTCAGATTGCACAAAATCAACGAATCATAGGTAAGTACTCAATTTCAATTCCAGAACATGAAAGTGGTCATTGCAAATAGGGTTATAGAGATCAAATTGCGATTTAGAATGTTCCAAAAATTAAAATTGTGAAGGATTGATAACATTGTGCATCATGGGTGGAATGTCATTAAGAGAGAGTGTTTGATCGATCAAAGTTGGGAGATATTCTTGTTATGGTTTATTATTCAATGTTTCATCATTTAAAGAGGAATGTAAAAACTACACTACATGATAAACAAGTGGATTCCCATTTGGTTGATTATCATTAAACATATTTGTATAAAAATAATGAAGATCTTCGGATTCTAAAAATGACGAGATTTCTTCCATAAGAGATTCGTCGCATACCAGAGTATGTTCATGATTTTTTGAATGCGAGAGAGTAGATGATTCACACTCCATAGATAACGGGTTTAATATTTATGATAAGGATTCCCCCACAACTATGTCAGAGTGTTGGTTAGATATCGTGTATCCCCCATCCTTCATGGTTAGATATGAATCTTATGAATGGGAGTTGATTTGAGTACCCACATCGTACCCTTCAAGATAAAAAACAAGGTATGAAAACCAACCCATTATTTTTTGTTCTGAGGGTTTGTCACTTTCAGAAAATCTACGATAAATCTGCATGACTCTTTGAAATAAATCATTCACATATTTGTTTACGAGCCTACGGATTTATATGAGTTCATTAAAGAGTTCATCATAAACGTAATATACATGAGAAACATTGAATATTTCCATGAATTGTCTCCAACTATGAATCAATTTCGCTGGAAATGTCCTAAACCGAGATTTAATCTGCCCTTCAAATGTGAGGATAAACAATCAACATATTTCATTGTCTTGAACAATCTTAAGATTATATCAAGTGATGTTAAACTGACTAATATGCGTGAATACAAAGACAGTCCCTTCACCATCAAATTTTCGGTTTGATAAGAGATCAATTGTCTTGGATGGTATCACCCCAGTGGTCCTTGGAAACCTCAAAGGGTCATCTCATACAGAGATACAGAGAGGAACCATGGGCTGGTTAAAATTTTAAGTGATATGACTCTACATGGGCAATATTATCATCTGGCCCTCCTAGCGCCAATTCTATTGACACGGGAAAAATCACCCTTTGTCAACAACAAGGGTTACCCCAATGAGAACTCCAAATTATACCTCTCATCGTTTGGAATAGGAAACCCATCCATATTTTGGACCAACATCCATTTCTAGTTTTGGTTTTACTGGTTGTGGCATGTTCCACCGATGAAGGTTTCTTAAGCTAAAGAATGAAATGTAGCTAATCTAAGATGCATGTGTTCGGACTAAACTAAGGAAACCAAAAAGAAGACATAGAACTAACAATGTTTCTGTCGATGGCCCAGGAAATAGTTCACACAAAGAAAATACTACAAAATGAATAAACCACCACAAATACATAATTGTCTAGCATTTGAACAATCATGTACGGTTCTAACCCCATGAATTTAAATAAGCATTCTTCAAATAACAAAAATAAGAATGCAACCATCATATATAAGAATAGTCTACAATATGAAGTACATTCTTACAAAACCCGTCTGTTGAAAAACCACAAAGGAATAGTCCACAATACATCCAACATGAGAATCAAAGCTCTCAAGAAAATACCTTGGCCAAACCAACTTCTCCTCATTAAATGTTTCAGTAATAGTAATTGAAATCCCTAAGGGATTCTCCTCAATTTTGGTTAACGCCATATTCCCAAATAGTTCAAAAAATGTACAATGCTTGAAGAGTGAAAAATCCCTTCCTTTGGATACAATTCTAGTATTTATTGAAGTTCAATATGACTCTTGGCCTTCAACCTTCCTCTGTGACCTTTCATTTACCAACATTTGTCTTTATCCTCTTTGTAATGAAGAGGGAAAAAATATAGCAGTTACATTTCGAATTTGTCTCTTAGCGTTGGTGGGCCATCATAGATTTCATCTATAGTGCACCTCTTCCACCGTAATGACTTGCTTGGAGATTGGGAGATTCGATCATCAAAGGGTCCAGACTCTTTTTTTGGTCATTTAGATTCAATTCCCTTTACTGCTCCCCGTTGTTGCGACAATTATTATTGTTGTAATTTCTCTATTGTTCTTGGTTGTAGATCACATTGCAAGGATGTTAGGCACAACCTCCCCTTGGCATTGGTACCTTGCACCATTCAACATGCAACAAATGAGTGACCTTAGAATAACCTCAAAAACAAAATATTAAAACCAAGCAATCAAAATCATATAACTGAAATATTAATTAATTGAAATTATGTATAAGCTTCTTTGAATTTGATCCCTAGTTCCTCTGCTCATGGTTGAGGTGTTATGTTCTCTGGGGCCGCTGACAAGGTTCCAGATATTAATCATGAAGATTGCAGACAATTGGTGGGGAATTTCTCAAATAATATAACTAATAATTCATATATATTGGAAATACCTTTCCAACAATATAATGAATTCATGAAAAGGGCATCTGATTCAAAAGTTATAGCCAAAATACGAACACCATTTTGGTATGGTCTTGTCCCTATTCTGAAGCACTTTGAACGAACTCCTTCTTTGTAAATCGGAGCATTATGAATGAACTGGAGCACTTTGAATGAACTACCCCTTTTTAAATCAGATCATTTTGAACAAACCGGGGCACTTTGAACAAACTTTTGGAGAATTTTGTGGGAAATCCTTCTTGTCTTTTAGAGGAGTTTGAATGAACCAAAGGACTTTGAATGAAATCCTCCTTTGTAAACTGGAGCATTTTGAAGGAACTAGAGGAATTTGAGCGAACTTCTCCTTTGTAAACCGAAACATTATAAATGAACCATAGCACTTTGAATGAACTCCCTCTTTGTAAATCAAATCATTTTGAACGAACCATAGCACTTTTAACAAACTCCTCCTTTGTAAACTAGAGCATTTTGAACGAACCAAATCACTTTGAATGAACTCCTCCTTTGTAAACGGGAGCATTTTGAATGAACTGGATCACTTTGAACGAACTCCCCCTTTGTAAATCGGATCATTTTGAATGAACCAAAGCACTTTGAACGAACTCCCCCTTTGTAAACCAGATCATTTTGAATTAACCATAACACTTTGAACGAACTCCTCCTTTGTAAACTGGAGCATTTTGAATGAACTAGAGAAATTTGAACAAACTCCTCTGGTGTGAACCACAACACTTTGAACAAACTCCTCCAGTGTGAACCGGACATGTTCCTATCATCTTCTCTGGTAAATCGAAAAATTTATACATGTCCTTTTACCGGTAAGAAACAACAAGAGCTTGAGTTCAAAATTCCATAACTTTCTCATACGATGTTCGATTGAGGTGTCATTTTTTGCAACACGGAGAGAAAAAGGAGGGGCTTCTAGTGAGAGACCTTACAAATTCATTCAAGTCTATGATTTTATTCATGTTTAATTAAGGTCACAGTTAATGAAGCTTTCTTAATGGGATATCCTTGGCGATTGTTCTAGCACTTCCGAGCCTCGGATTTTGATTATGTCAGTTGCATTGGAATCATAATAAAATAATTCATATAGTTGAGATATTTGGTGATGAAAATTACACTTTGATGAATAATAGAAAATTTAGTTCTGCGAATTCTTATGTCATCTATGATGTATGGGATCTTGGTTCATCCTTTGTATTTTAGGTAACGCATCAGTGGCACAAAAATATAAATCCGCTAAAACAACCAAGTGATGGTCAGAGAACTTAACACTATTTACGAGATCGGAGGATCAATCTTCTTCTAAGATGTGTTTCAAAGCTAGAACAAGACCTACAGATGTTGTAGTTAACCCATCTGATGATATATGACACTTTCATGATCATGTTTAGTCTTAAAATTAAGAATCCCAAATTAAACAAGATGGTATGATATGTGTAGCAGAAGATACTGGCGACACAAACAAACTTAATTACAACTGCAACATCAAGTAGGTTAGGAGAGGTAGGCGATTAGTGATCAATCATCTAGTTAGACGAAGAAATATTAATCATTGGATATGACATGAGTCTGACTAAAGGGCATAGCGAGAAGGATGTAAGATGAAGAAGAATAGGATAGGTTTCAATTCGAAGGAGTGTCTTAATAACAAGGTCGATGTCAGTGAGATAAACAAGATCTATGTTTATACACTTAGTTTTGATGAGGGGTAAACAATTTGCTGCTGACATATTGATGACAAAAGGGGGGAAATCATCGACAAGTAGTGCATCAGAGAGGGAGAGACAAACCTCGTTGATACACAATGTATTGGGGAGAAAGGAAGGAGTGTTGTCGATATGCGATGTATCCTCGTAGATGAAAGGGAAATTTCCCATAGTGTGTATCGATGGGTTAGAGTGATCTAACAAGACTTGGAAAATGGAAAAGTATGGAGAGTGGGAAGAAAGGATTTAGCTTTTCCATTTGCAAGAGAGAGAGGGTGCGAGGATTCCAATAGAAAAAATGTTGAAAGGGGGCCCAATTTATTCTCCTAGGGAAAATATAAGAGAATAAAATAGGGAGGTTGTTGTGTCCATGCAACAAATCCTTGATTGTGTATGACATCACCTTGGAGCTTGACATGTGTACCTTTAGTGTGTATTTCTTCACATGTGTGGGAATACTTGATTGTAGTAGGTTGTTTTTAAGGGTTTAGGTCCACTTGCATATTCTTGGCCTCCTTTAATTCTCATATATACAGAGGAAGGAGAGATCCCTTTCTCTCCCTCACTAATTGTTGTTAATGTTGTGTTTAGATATGGAGCACTAGGATTTTATGAGGGAACCCTAGAAAGGTTGTGGTGGGAAGACTATTTTGATCTCTCTCTCTTTGGTTTTCTTCTTTTTACATTATCTCTATTATTTTGGAGGCACTATGATTTCTTGGAGATTAGGGTTTTGTGATTAAACCTTGGGTGGTACTTTTCAAATAATAGTACAGTATTCCAAATATAAACTAGTATGCAGAACATAAATATTTTAGCTAGAAATGGCAGAACAACAATGATATAATCAGAACAATACCAGAATAATACCAGAATAACACTAGAAAGAGCACCTTGATTAGTGATAGCAATGTTCACTTGCCTCTTTGAGGGGGAAAGCTCCAGTAGAGAAGAGCTCTATTACAATAATATCTAAGACAAGACTTGTCATTCCCTCTACTCCTATTTATACTAAATATGTCTATCCAAAGAACAATCTAGAGGAAGATCCTTTTAGAAGCGGAAGCTTCTATTAGGTCTTCTTACATTTGACTTATTCTTCATTATTGTCAGGCCTTATTAATATTGACCTTTATTACATGGAAATATATTATTCTACCTACGTGAGGGGTTAGGGAGGTTAGGTCTCGAATGTTGGCATGTTTACAGGAAGAGTGTGTTTGTCATTGATGGCAAGAACAACAGTGAACCAAACCTCGAGAGAACAGAAGACGAGAAAGCTCAGAAGATATAGAGGTTTCCATAAGTGCAGACGAGGTCCAAGAAACGGACTCGCAAGAGGAGCAAAGGTCGAGACCCGTGAACACTTAGAAAATCTTCTAAGTCGGAGAGATCATAATCTCAGGAGGAAGAGCGACAGTGGTCATTGGATCACCGATCCAGAGGACCAACAACCATTGGATTGAATTAATGGAAGGATAGGATAAGCGGGGCAAAACGATTGAGAATTTTATTATCCAAATACCCGTCAACCATCAGATCAAACCAGAATTCTTGTCATCCGTCAAATCACTTTCGAGTGGAAGGATGGGATAAGCGAGGTAAAAGATATGAGATCTCATTTATGAGAATTTTTGCCAGTCGTTGGATCATTCTAAGTGGAAGGATAGGATAAGCTAGAAGTGTTGCATTGCAGACAGATCAAGACATCGATCTAGAATCATGATCGATGAACAACATTTAGTTCAGGTATAAATATGCGAGGAGATTAAGCTCCGAAAAAATATCACTTCAGATTTTTCAGTTTGAGATTTGAAATCCCCGAAGTCCAGAGACCCGGAGAGCCAAAATACATCCTCGACCGTCGGATCATCCGAAGTAGATCGCAGTCATAAGATCTTTTGAAGAAGATCTCAAGCGTCATATCATCCAAAATAAATCTAGGTAGTCTAATCCAAAAAAAACGTGGCGTAATCCGATGGAATCCGAGTAAAGACCCAAAGTAAGCCTCAACCGTCTGATTCAAGGACATGTGGCAGACCACGTCAGCAAGGACATGTGGTAGACCACATCAGCAAGGACATGTGGCAGACCAAGTCAGCAAGGAAATGTGGTAGACCATGTTAGTGAATGACACGTGGAAACCACTCTCCCTATGCTAGGTCAATAGATGATGTGTGTAATGTTACGTCACTCTAGGAGATTTACTTCGAGAGTTTCATCACCAACAAATGACAAAATATCTGAAGTCCCGAAGGCCGAAGTCTTGAATACTTGAAGTTTCGAAGGACTAAAGTCCCGAAGTCACGAACGTCGAAGATCTGAAGAAGACCTTCATCGTTGATCGCCAGGAGGGGTACGTGTCAGAAGATTACGCATTCGAGGGAAATACTGCAGAAAAACATGAAGGAGAAAGGTTTGAAATTGTTGAAGCCTGAATAGCCGAAGCAACTGGGAGTCATTGATCTATGAGAGGACATGTGTCACTATATCACAAGATCTAGGTAAAATGCTCATAGGGAAGCCGAGCGAGGAGAAATTGAAATATGAGAATGTCGAAGGGTGAAGTCCCGGAGCGGAGGATAGTCGTTTGATTAAGGAGGAAAAATGTCAACAGATCTTCTATTTCAGAAGATATCCAATCATAAGAAATGAGAAGTTGATATTTGAAATCTCTAGAGTCCGAAGACCCGAAGGAGATATTGACCGTTAATCCGAGAGGGACATGTGTCAGTGGATTGTCAACTCTAGAAGATTGACGTATGGAGGAAAGAAGGGTTTGAGAGTTGAAACTCTCGAAGCCGGATCACAAAGTAAATCATAGTTGTTGATTTAGGAAGGTTAGATCTGATTCGCAGAACTTGAGAGGATAGATCTGAATCGTCAGTTTAGGAGCACCGTCAAGATTGTGAGATCGACGGTCCCGTCACATTGCAAGGATTGAAGGTGCGTGAACTTTAAAATGTTGAAGGTGGGTCATAATCGAAACCACAGTTTTGTAGAAAGGACACGTGGAGCTATGTAGTGAATTGCGGGGTGAAGAGCGGGTTTCCCTCAAACCTCCTTTGGATGCGCCCGCAATCACGTGATCACGTGAGATCATCACCCAAGATCATATCGAAAGAAGGAGCTATCACTCTCTAGGATGAGATCGTGAAGCGCCTGTTGGTTAGGCATATGGTCACCACCGATGGTCATGTGAAGGAAGGGGCTTAGAAGCCAAAGAAGCCAAAAATCACTGGTTGTAACTGACAGAGAAGACAAAGAGTTTTGACTGATAGAGAAGCCAAGGAATCAATGGATAATGACCATTAATGATGAACATATCAAGAATAACCATCAAGGAAGATGAAGAGTTCTCATGATGATTGCGCAGAGGACTCGACGTGAGAAATACATGCAGAACAAAGAACATAGTGTGCTTCTTCGATAGTGATGCATGTGGGTAGGAGGAGACACAGTGTAGTACATGAAGTGGAGATTAGTGGCACAGTAAAGAGTATGTAGATGAAGCACAAAACATAAAAGGAAGAAGAGAAGTTGAACAGAAAACAGTGTTGAGCGCAGAAAGAAAAGAGAGAGGAGCATAGAAGAAAACCGATGCAGAAGCGAAACAGAGCATAGAAGCTGAAGAAGGAAGAGGAGTCATGGAGTTGTAATAGACCATATTAGAGACAGAGCAAGTAAGTAAAGTTGTAAGATTCAATCAGGGTGGTAGGTTGGTGCTAGGGAGGAGTGCAATCCTCTGAATTCTAGTTGGTGCTAGAATATATTCTGGGAGTTGGTGCTTCCATCTAGTGGGTTCTAGAGAAACCTAGGAGTTGGTGCATCCATCTAGTTGGTGCTAGATAAATATGAGAGTTGGTGCTCTCTACAAGTTGTATATTTCTATTAGAGGTTGTAGCCTCATATTTGAGTTGGATATCAAAGACTGTGATGTACATGAAAGTTGAAGGTTGATTGACATCCTAAGAAGAAGAGGTTTTCACCCTTTATGGGTTTCCTCGGGAAAATCAGTGTTTCTGTGTATTCTGTGTGATTGATCATTGTATATCTATGCATTTTAAGTTATCAAAAACATATTAAATAATAATCTAGAAAGAATAAAAAAACGAAGAAAATTTTCAAGCTTATATACATAACTGATTCACCCCCCCGTCTCAGTTATATTTCCAACACCTAACATGTCCTCCCCATTAAAAACAACCTTGTTCTCAAGGCTTAAGATGAGGAAATTGTCACATAATGGTAGCTAGTTCCCATGTGGCATCCGATGGAGTTGTATCTTTCCATTGGACTAACACTTCTTTGATGGTGCGTTGATGCAGACGATGCATACTCTAGTCCAAAACTGGTTGTGGCTGCAACCAAATGGAGCCTTCTTCATCCAACTCGGGAAGGCTAGTTTGAGTTTGGAACTTAGTTCCAATCACCTTCTTTAAGTAGGATACATGAAAAATAGGATGGATCTTAGAATGATTGGGCAAAGCTAACTGATAGGCCACCTATCCCACATGCTTGAGAACAATATAAGGACCATAAAGTTTGGGTGCTAGTTTCTCACAGTGGTCAACCTTGAGTGAAGTTTTCTTATAAGGTTGCAGTTGAAGAAACACCTAGTATCCTTCAGTAAATTGGCTTTCAGAGCGACCTTGATCTACCTATTTCTTCATGTGATTATGGTCCATGACCAAATTCTCTTTGAGGGTGTAGAGAATAGCCTCTTGAACTGTAGACGTTTGGTAAATCGCCTTGACCTTCGAGACACCTAGCAGGTATGAGAGAACTGAAGGTGGATTTTGTCCAATTATTTCTTCAAAAGGAGTCATATGGGTAGATGTATGGTAAGAAGTGTTGTACCACACTTCAACTAATGGTAACCATTGATCTCGTTGATTTTCTGTTTCCGATTCAAAACACCTCAAATATGTTTCCAAACACTTGTTGAAAACTTCAGTTTGGGGATGATAAGTTGTGTTGAGATGAAATTGGGTGCCCTGTAGCCTGAACGTTTCTTACCAAAAATTGCTGGTGAAATTGGGGTCTCGATCAGAAACAATAGAATGACACATGCCATGAAATGTTGAGCCACATTGGAGGTTGTAAATGGGTGTTGAAGAGCACAGAAATGAGCATACTTGGAAAGACGATCAACGACCACCATGATGACTGATTTATTGCTTGATTTAGGTAAGTCCACAATAAAATCCATAGAGATATCCCTCCAAATAGCAGGTGGAATCAGAAACGGTTGTAGTGCGCCAAGAAATTTGACTGTTTCTCCCTTGTTGTATTGAAAAACATCACATTCTACCACAAAATTGTGAACATCTTGTTTCATACCATCCCAAAAAAGAGAACGTTTGACCCGGTCATAGGTTTTGGTAAACCTTGAGTGCCCAACTATGGGTGTAGCATGAAGCTAAAAAAGTATCGTGGATTTAAGTTGTGACTATTTACTTAAATAAAAATGACCTTTGTAGCGAAGCTCATCATTGTGCTAAGAGTACTCTGGGGAAATTGGAGAATTGGCCTGCAATTGTTGGATCTAATGCAAAATTTTGGGATCGTGTGGCCATTTCTGGCAAATAGATTGGAGCCAATATGGTACAATGAAGGAGAGGAAAAAAAGGGACCGTTCATCTTCATATTTTCTTGAAAGTGCATCACCAACCACATTGTCTTTTCCTTTCTTGTAAATGATCACATAATCATATCCAAAGAGCTTAGTAACCCATTTTTGTTTCTCCGAGGAGGAAGGGAGTTGTTCCAGAAAATAATTGAGGCTTTGATGATCTGTCTTAATTTGGAAGCATTTCCCCAATAGATAAGGGCGCAAAAGATCCACTGCATGCAAAATAGCCAACATTTCCTTTTCATAGATTGATTTTCCCAAATGTCGCTCGGAAAATTGTTTGTTGGTAAAGGCCAAAGGCCAACCATCTTTCATAAGGACTGCTCCAATTCCTCTCCCGGAAGAATCACATTTCAGGACAAAGGTCATTGTGAAATTAGGAAAGGTCGGGACTGGAGTAGTGCACATGGTCTCCTTCAAGGTTTGAAAGGCTTGATCAGCTACAGGAGTCCAAGTGAAAGAATTATTTTTAAGGAGAGCAATGAGAGGTTCCGCAATCTTGCCATAATTCTTAACAAACTTGCGATAATAGCATGTTAAACCCATAAATCCACACAAGCTTTTGAGAGTCTTTGGGCAAGTCCAATCTTGTATAGCTTCAATCTTTTTAGGATCCACCCTGACACCTACCTTGCCAAAAATATGACCCAAGTACTCGACTTCCGAGGATCCAAAAGAACATTTAGATTGTTTGAGGAAAATTTTATGCCGAGAGAGTAGATGTAGAACTCAATCCACATGAGCAAGATGGGTTTTCCAGGTTTTACTATAGACGAGGATATCATCAAATAAAACTAAGACAAAATGATGGAGAAAATGATGGAAGATATGATTCATGAGGCTTTCGAAAGTGGAGGGAGAATTATACAAGCTAAAGGGCATGACCAAAAACTCATAGTGTCCCTCATGATTTTGAAACATAGTTTTAGGAATTTCTGCCTCGTTCATATGTATATGGTGGTAGCCAGAACAAAGATCAAGTTTAGTAAAGAACTGGGCACCACTCAATTCATCCAAGAGGTCATCAATGATAGGAATGAGAAATTTGTCTTTGATGGTGATTTTGTTGAGGGCATGGAATTTAGGACACATGTGCCAAGGTACTTCTTTCTTAAGGACCATGACCACAGGAGAAGACTAGGGGATCGTACTGGACGGATAACACCTGTGATGAGCACTTTGTCAACAATTTTCTCAATTTCATTTTTTTGGGAAAAGGGATGATGATAGGGACGAACATTATGAGGAAGGCTATCGAGGATGAGGGGAATGGAATGATCATGAACACCATAGGAAGGAGGAGGTCCTTGGGGAGTGTAAAAAAAAACTTAATGTTTGGAGATGATGGATTGGAGGTCTTGCGGCATAGAGGGTATCTCAGTGGCTTGAATGGCATGGAGTTGTGCAATAATTCCAGAATGACCTTTTTTGAGGATCTTTTCCATGCAATGGGAACTAATGACCTCCAGGGAACCGATGATGATGCCTTGGAACTTATATTGTTGGCCCTCCTGGTTGAATTGCATGGGTAATTCCTTAAAATACATGAGAATGGGACCCAAAGTCCTTATCCATTATTCACATAACACAATGTCCCAACAACCCATGTTGATAGCAAACATATGAGATTTCATGTGGTACTAACCAATTTAGAGACGCAAATTTTCACAATGCCCCCCACATTTCATGGACCCGCCATTGGCAATCATGATTTGAAAATTATTGACGGCACGAATATAGTAATTAGTTTCTTGGGAAATGCAGCAATGAATAAAATTATGGGTGCTTCCACTGTCAACAAGGATGATGACCTTCCGATGCTTAATGTAACCAATTAGCTTGAGGTTTTAGGGAGCAGAGAACCCAGTGAGAGCATTCAGGGAAATGATCGGTTCAACTTCGAGAGGTTCTGAGGGTGGGGTCATGTCAGTGGGTTCAGGTGACTCGACCATAGGGGGGTCCTCGACATCGTATTCCAAAACATCCTCGGAAATGACCATAAAAAGATTGTGTTCCTTACATGTGTTCCTAGGAAAATATTTTTCATCACAATTATAACAAAGGCCTTTGAGTTCGCATTCAACCATTTCTGCCCTAGTCAATTTCTAGATCTTTAGTGGAGTAGAAGGAGGAGTGGGAGTGATTGGTTTAGGGAAAGAAATAGAGGGTTTTCAGGTTTTAGAAAGACAACATGTTGTTCTTCCTTATCTCTTCTAGTAGCTTCTACCCAACTCTGAGGCTGAGCCATGAGGACATGGGCACAAATCTCATCCTTGAGGCCACTTATAAAATATTCTCGGAAAAAAGCATCAGACACTCTCTCTGTACAGAAATACAATCGCTCAAAAGAGGCTATAAAGTCTTCAATTGTGCCAAATTGTTTCAATTTTTTCAAACATCATAAATGGTTGGTGTCAATGTCAAATCGTTCATAAATCTCTGCCACAAATTGTGTCCAAGCCACATACCCTTGGCGGGCATTTTTTCTCCATTGCCACCATTGACAACATTCTTGATCTAGATGGAAAACACCTTACCGAGGTTTTTCCAGGTCATATGTAATGTCATACAAAGAGAAATAATATTCCATTTGATTTACCCAGCTAGTGGGATCCGAGCCATCAAATTTGTTCACATCCACACGCGAAAGGTGTAGGTCACACTGAAAGTGATGGAGCTGAAAAGTCTAGGAATTATAGGAAGTTTCACCTTCAGAGTGAAAATGTGAGTCAGAGGAGGGAAGATCTGCAAGGATATTCAACTTGGTGTAGATCATTGTAGTGAAGGATGCAAGTTGGGTAGCGACGTCCGGTTTGATGGTTTCCATTTTGGTGTCGATGGAGGAATGCATGTTTTTATTGATGGTGGAAAAATTAGCACTGAGTTGCCTCACTTCTTGTTGGGTCTCCATGAAATTAGAGGAAAAGTAATTGAAGTGAGTTTCCAAGTCTTGGCTATGGGTGTGGGCCATGATGAAGAGGGAAAACAAAAAGGGACGGATGGGACCACACAGGATCCAGACCTTTTTTTTGTTGTTAAACTCTAGCAGAATTATACTCCAATCTGAAGATTTATTTATTTTTAACTCCTACGGAAGTATACTCCGATATGAAAAATACTACATGAAGAGATGTGTAGTAATCACTGCATGAAGAGCATGTTTCTCATTTTCATTCATCATATGATTCCTTTGTCTTCCCTTCCACTGTCACAATTTATTGCTATGAATTTGAGATGTGACTTATGAGATGTGAATTTGAGTTCATATTTCTATCGCTTACCTACGCTTCAATCTTCACTTAATCATAGTCAACGCATGTAATCATAGTCAACCCATTACAGAAAGATTTGCACGATTTAATTGGTCGAATTTTGAAGTGTTTAAATACAAAGTATTGACTAACACATTTTGTGGTCAGGTTGTCTAATTGTCGTCAACTTCCACTTGTTATTTGTCGTTAGGTTGTCTGATCGTCATCGACTTCCACTTGTTATTAATATTGAGTTGGAGCTCAAAGACTGTGATGTACATGAAAGTTGAAGGTTGATTGACATCCTAAGAAGAAGAGGTTTTCACCCTTTATGGGTTTCCTCAGGAAAATCAATGTTTCTGTGTATTCT
>JZKD02S1962200.1:542090-560671 GCA_000966675.3 Picea glauca
AGAGAGAGAGAGAGAGAGAGAGAGAGAGAGAGAGAGAGAGAGAGAGAGAGAGAGAGAAGAAAATTAGAGAAAGAATAATGAATTGTATTAACCATATATTCCACACTCAAAGAGTGAATAATTTACAATATATAAAGGCTACATGAATAACTAATGCGCCATATTAGTGATCTAGAGAAATATGAACACTCACTAATAGAAAATAAATTTATCTACCACCTAGTCCTAGTTAACTATCCATGCAATCATAAGTTAACTGAGTCACATGTGTGGAGGTGAGAGAAACACATGCATGCACATTCTATGCACCCTCCTAGCCACATCCATGTGATATGCACCCCTTGGTGAGAAAACATAGGTGAACATACAACTACTGGTGATAAAATCGAGGTTTCCATGCATGTGTTTCCTCCACTAGTATAAATGAAGTGTCATTGAGTTAAAGATGAAGAGGGAAGACACCCTATTTTATAGGAGGGACTCTATTTTGAAGGGAATATTCTGAAGAGAGAATATTATCATCTATGGATAGAGTCCTCAACATAATTACTAGGTGAGTGTGTAATATATCCAACAATGTGTAAATCTACCAATGAGGGGAGACGTGGCTTTGAGTTATCCACATCAACATTAATGAGGTGTGTATCTGACAGGTCAAATTCCCCCAATGTTGATATCAAGGAATTCCTTTGTGGAGGATATGTTTGCAATACCTCTAGTACAGACATGGCTACGGGAGATTGAGCCAAATCATCATCTAATCTATAGCTATGAGCTTCCCTAGCATGTGGGTTATGAACATTGTGCCTTAGAGGTGCTTGAGGTGCACGTGGGGTGGGGTCACTACTGGGACACAAGATCATCAAGGTTGACCTGTTGGTAATTGGGGTGATTTCGAAGTGGCCAGGCTAGAATTGGGAGGCATGTCATGTTGACGACTGCGAGTTTGGAGGAGGATCTCTTCTCCTATTGTGAGGAGGATACTGTGGTCTATGGAATTGCTAGGTTGATCCTATCTAGGTTAGTGTACTGACCCATTTGTGTTATAGGGGGACCCACTTCTTGTTGTGTGGTGATTATTCCCTCGTGAGGTATTGGGTTTTGTAGAACCGTTGGAATTTGGGTTGGAAGGTAGTTTTGTGGAAATTGCAAAGCACCATGTGGGGTAGGGAATCTCTGTGCATTCATCGACTCCTTCATTCATTTGTATTCAATGACCTGGGGACAATGGAGAGTGTAATTCCCATACTCACCACATAATGCACAAGGAAATTTTGTTTTGAGGTTATTTTTATTTATTTTTGTCCATTAGTGTTGCCCGTATTTTGGTTTTTATTACCATGGTTCGTATTTCCCCATGCTTGAGGGTTTCCCCCTTATACCGGTTTTGCATTGGATTTATTCTTCCTTTTATTTTTGGATTTATTCAGTTGGGTGGATGGGTTTACCATGTTAAGTCATTCAAAATATTGAACCTTCTGAATAGGTGAGGGTTGAATGAAGTTGACCCCTACTTGTTGTTGACCCTAAGAAGGCATGGCAGGAGGTTGGAGTGGATAAGGGAAATGATAGTATGGATTACTCTATTGTGGAGGTCCATATGAGTTATAATATGTTGAGGTTCCTCCTCCACCATTGGGGTTGTATAAAACCCCTCGTGCTTGTCCTTGAATCGGTGTACCTAATTGGTACACAAGATTCACGGGTTTCTTAGGGTGGTGCACCCCAGGTATCTGGGGAGAAGGAGCGAGAAATGTTGGAATGGGTACATAGGGTGTACTCATAGGAGGGACATAATGGGGAGTTCCTCCATAAGGATTTGGATACTATTTGTTACCATACATAGGTATGTGTTTACCATAAGGGTTGAATTGGGTTATGGCCCCAATTAGTCCATCAGTTGAATGTGATGTGTCAAGGTTTTCTTGATTGAATGGAAGGGGGCGAGGAGCATCTAGGAGAACCATGTAGAGGTATCATGATTGTGAGTAAATTAAATGAAATTTTTGGGCATTGTATTCATTTTGAGGCATGGTAGTGACCACATATTTTGCGATGACGAGTACTAGAGATTTGAGGAACTGGTCTACTCGTTGTTCCTTGGTAGTTTCAATTTTTCACAAGCTTTGCCTTCGACACCATTCATGGATGTGATTTGTGATATGAGTGGAAGTAATTTGGTGGAAATATGAGATAATTTACAAGATTGTGTCGTGGTGTATTGGTATTTGGAAGAAATACAAAAAAGCTTCGGGTAAGAAATCAAAGATCGCATAGGACCCTGATGTTTTTTCTACATACCATTTCATGGATTGACTAGTTAAGGTTCTTTGAAACAGTTGTGATCGAATGGAATAATCAGTTTTATTATTGAATGAGAACCAAAGGTGAAATGTCATGATATGGTTGGATGAGTCTTCTCTTGGTTTACCATCAAACTTGGAACATCTTATGGCAAGTTGGTGGGATTTTTTTTGCAAATGGCATCATGTAAAATTGGATCATTCATAACTTTCATCAAATATGAAAGATTTAATGAAGCCAAGCATGGTAAGTTGGGTGTTGGAACTTCCATGGTATGTGGTGTTTGAGAGTTGGTTCATGTTAGGATATTTAGACATTTAGGAGTTAGTTAAGATCAACTTGGTATGATGTGTCACTAGTTTAAAGTGTGTTTTATGTTCCCGACATAGAGTGATCTGACAGATCATATTCTCCTTGATATTAACAACTACATTGATCCATTTCTTAGCACCCGATTATTCCATGATCTCTATTTAAAGAGCATGGAGGGTCATTTGTTGATGATCGATTATGAGAAAATCTCTTGTAATATTTTTCTTTTTCAATAATAAATTTCCTCAAGTGGACGCCTTGGTTAGGTCCATGGATGTTTCCCCACAAAGGTTTTACCACGTAAACAAATCGATGTGTTGATCTTTGATCTGGTTGTGTGAGTGGTTATTGGAGGTTTTGTTCCTTTGTTGGAGTACCTTTGTTGTCGAACATGGTATCAGAGCGCATTTGGAGACCCACTCCCATTGTAGATCAAGATCTCAAAGCTGTGTTTTTGCATCTCTAGTTTCTACTATTTCCATACATTTTGGGGTTGATAGGATTGTTCCATTCAATCCATAGTACTCATTTTAGTTAGAAACTCTTTTCCTTTCACTTKAAAAGGTTTCTATTTTCCTGAGATAYGACCATTTCAGTCATATCCAATGGTATAAAGCACGRATACACCCCCTTTWAAWTTTTTTTTTTATAGAGATAATATTTTCAATTTTATATTTTGGTTTTTAGTTTTTGTTTTTGGGTTGCTACTCTTTCCATATGTGTATGTTATTTTCCCTCTGCTCTGTGTGATTTYGTCAAATCATAAACAAAGAAKAAMATRTTTTCTTGTCTGCATATGTTCTTTGTCATGTGCTCTGTGAGATCTCGACAAATTAGAAACAGAGAGAAAAMTTTCATTTTATGGGTAATCTAACTGAGATMTAACCCTTGTTATACCATCAAGAAATGATTTTGTTTTTATTTGTGAACACATGAAAAACAAAAAAAATTAGCATGCACTTCAAGGTCTCCTTCCACAACAACAACAACATCCCTCATTCTCCTTCTTGAGATTGTAATGTGTTTTTCGCTAGCTCACTTGGTTAAAAATTTATTTACTTAGTAAGAGGTCTTGAATTGAAGTCTCATTTTTGTTGCTTTTTGAAAAAGTTCATGCATTTATTGTAAAGTTTATTTCATGCATTTATTGTAAGGTTTATTTGACTTAATTTATACAAACAAATCACTATGAGTATATTTAATATTCTTTAGTTACTCTTTTTTGCATGCAACTTTAATTTACAAAGTAACTTCATTATAAAAGTGATTCTCACTTATTTTATAAAAGTGAGTCACTTCATAAGTAACTTATTTAAAAGTGAGCTTATAGGAAAAGTTTGATAAGGAGGAGCGTCACCACGTAGATGGACTTCTACTTGCCACGTGGATCTTTGGTCGCCATTTATGTTTTTTTCTAAAAGGGAATAAATTTCACATATGAAGTTCGTTTTCAATGTTGTTTTTTTAAACAACCTATTTTTTTGAGAGCTTTCCATCCAAACCATCAATTTTATCTTTTAAATCCATATTATTTTCATATTTAGTATGGATTCTCCTAGTGATCTTTTGCTTACCAGTACCAACTACTTCTCATGGAAATCCCATATGGAGGATGTATTAAGAAGTAAAAGATTGTACCAGATTACCTTGGGAAAAGAACAAGCCCCCATTGATGCGGAAAATAAATCCAAATGGGATAATAAGAATGACGAAGCACGTGGAATAATAGAAATTCCCATCTCTCCTGATTTAAGGTTTCACCTTCAATGAATTTATGACCCAGATAAAGCTTGGGAAAATATTGAAGTTGTGTTTGGTAAACACAATATTATTCAATCCCACCATATTGAAAATTAGTTAATGACTTTAAGTCCCAATGATTTTCCTTGCATTGAATATTACTTATCTAAGTTCAAAACACTTAGACTTTTATGTATAGAATGTAAAATAGATGTGAAGGAGGACTGATGCATAAATTTTATTCTTGATAATCTTGGTAGTTCATATTCTATGTTTATCTACCTTTTATGCCACCAGAGAAGCTCTAGCGAGTTATTACGAAACTCCCACTCTTGATTTCTTTTTTGATTCTATGATTCGAGAGAAAGATAATCTTGTGAACTTGTGTCGATTAGCACTGTTGGAACATCCAACAAAGCCTTAGTGTCCCAGCAGAAAGACAAATCCACAAATCCCAAGAAGCAACATCCTCACCACAACAACAAGAAAAACAAGGGTCCCAAACCCTCTCTGCCAACTTCTTATCCTAATGGTGACAAAGGAGAAAAATATAAAAGTAAGAAGATTGACAAACATTGCAAATTTTGTGGGAAAGATGGCCATGTGGAGTCTAAATGCTTTAAAAAGATGGAATCCTTAGAAGTAATTATGAAGAAGCACAACATCATTATTGATTCTTCTTCTTCTTATTCTTCTTCTAGACATGCACTTTCTTATTCTATTTTCTCCTTCAATGCAACTTATACTTCTTCTTCTTATGAGTGACTTATTAATTTTGGAGCATCTTATCACATGGATAAGGATAAAGCCATTTTTCTGCTTTGAATGAATGTAACACCAAAAAAATATTTGTTGGTGATGATATATCTCTTAGTATTGTAGGTTCTAGAATAGTTCATGTAGATAATGGTCATTTCAATGATGTATTATGTGTTCCAAGTCTTTCCTGCAACCTTCTATCAAGGACATATCAGATCAATCATTTAGGTGAAGGTAAAACTCTAGAGTTTTCACCTCACCAAGTTGTAATCAAGGATTTAAAAGATCCTAATCATGTCCTCACAATTGGAATTTCTAATGATATTACCAGGTTGTACAAGTTTGACAACTTTGGTTCATCATCTTTTCCATCATTTTTTGTTTCTCACAACGATGACTTGAGCAAACTTTGGAATCAGAATTTGTTTCATCTAAACTATCGGTCATTGTAAAAACTATGTAATCAACACATGGTGAATGGTATTCCTCTTTTTTCTTGCATAGATGGTGTTTGTGCCAGTTGTGTTCTTGGAAAAAACCATCGATACAATTTTGACAAACATTCCACTTGGCACACCTCAGCCCCTTTGCAACTTGTTCACAATAATTTGCATGGTCTTCTTTCTTCTCCTTCTTTCTCTGGGTGAAATTATTTATTAACCTTCATTGATGACTTATCCATACACACTTGGGTTTAATTCTTAAAACTTAAGAGTGAAATTTTTGACAAATTTTTGGCCTACAAGGCCCTTGTAGAAAAAAAATATGGACATCAACTTCACAACAAATAATGGAGGTGAATATGTGAACAATAAATTTACAAGTCATTGCAATTCACATGGAATTCAAATACAACATAATGTTCCATATACACCACAACAAAATGGTGTTGTTGAAAGAAATAACCACACATGAAAGGAAATGGCTAATTATATGATCCAATCTAAAGGATTAAGTCTTCATTATTGGGAAGAAGCCATTAATTGTGAAAATTACATAGTAAATTGCACTCCCACAAAGGCTTTAAAAAATATAACATTGGAAGAAACATGGACTAACATTAAGCCATATGTAAGCCACTTCTGTGTATTTTCTAGTGTAGTATGGGCTCACATTCCCAATGAGAAAAGGAAAGCATTGCAACCTACAAGTGAGAACTGCATTTTTGTTGGATATTCTGAATATTTCAAAGGTTACAGACTTCGTCAACTTCATTCCAATGAAATTATTATTAGACAAAATGTTAAATTTGATGAAAATATCTTGGCTTGTGAGCCTAATTCGCCATTTGTTCCATCTTCAACATTTGTGCCATATTTTATTCCTATTTTGGTTTATTCTTCTTTATTTTATGATAGTGAGGATGAAAATACACCTCCTCTTGCTCATATTCTTCAATATGAGTCCATTGAACATGAATCTGCACTAGTAACACCACTTCCCAGATGGGTCAGTTCAACACGAGAAGAAGTCGGTGATCTTTTCGATGATCCTACAAATTCACATCAGACACATTCACGGTTCAAGCGAGCCTCTTCTCTTTTGGATAAAGTTTTAGATACTCATAATCCAAACACATTTGTAGAAGGTTCAGGTCATCTATATTGGAACACAACAATGAATGAAGAGTATCTCTCTTTAATGGAGAACGATACTTGGGATATTTCACCTCTTCCAAAAGGAATAAAAATTGTCATATGTAAATGGTTGTACATAAATAAGTATGCATCATATGGAATTGTTGAAATACACAAGGATCGATTAGTAGCTAAAAGATTCTATCAAGTTAAATGAATTGAATATAATGAAACATTTTCTCCCATATCCAAAATGAATTCCATATGCATTTTCCTAGCACGTGTAGCCTCACATAAATGGGAGGTCCATTAGATGGATGTCAAATCCTCCTTCTTGCATGGGGATTTGCAAGAAGAAATATACATGGAATAACCTATTGGCTATATCCATAATGACTCTAACCTTGTTTGTTGCCTTAAGAAATCTCTTTATGGTCTTAAGAAATCTCCTTGAACTTGGTATGCCAAAATGGACAACTTTCTTCTTGACACTGGCTTTTCTAGATGTCATTCTGACCCAAATGTCTATACCAGGAAAGTAGGAATCAATCTCATAATACTTTGTATTTATGTTGATGACCTTATCCTCATTGGTAGTGACCCTAAAATTTTAACCCATGTGAAATCCAACCTTAGAAACAAATTTGAAATGATAGACTGAGTCTATTTGTATTATTTTCTTGGCCTCCAGGTATTGCAAACGAAGGAAGGCATTTTTCTTTCCTAGTCTAAGTATGCTTGTAACCTTCTTCATCATTTTCACATGTAATATTCTAAACCAACCCCTTCTCCCTCTAGTCTGGATTCAAACTTGCTACCACATGCAATTCTTCCAAAGTTGATGCCACTTTGTATCATCGGTTAGTTGGTAGCCTCTTATATTTGACTCACACCCGACCTGATATTTCCTTTGTTGTTGGTATTATTTCCAGGTATATGAAAACACCCCATGAAATCCATTGGAAAGAAACTAAAAGGCTACTTCAATATGTTGATATTATGGTAGCTGCGAGAGGTATTAAACCTCCACGTGTAACCCTGACAAGACTAGAATATTATGGGAAGCAATAAGAAACCCTAAAGCATTGGACATAACCCTAGAAGACAAGTCGGCTAAAGAAAATAATTAATATTGAGATTTTAGCCTCCAGAAAGAGAAGTCGGCCCAGATATCTAAGAAAGAGAAGTATAAATACAATATTCTAGAGCTCATATGGACACACACAACTCAAAACTACAGAAATTTGGTAAGTGTGCAAGTTTGGAGAGTAGCTGCAACAACAACTACTACAACTTGTATTTTCGGTTTTAGGCTTGGAATTTCTCTTGGTTATGGTTTGTAATTTCTTCTTGGTACACTAGCTCTGGAGAGTGGTGCACTACCTTGGTTGGCTATTGGGTCTAGGGTTTTCTTATGGAAATATTCTCTCTCAAGGTTAAGTTCCTCGAGGGTGGCATTTGTTCCTATCTTTGGGTGACAATATTGAGATATTTTCTATGGTGAAATGAGCACACCTATGTTTTACAACAGTTTATGGTCCCACACTATCTTCGAATAGTCTAACCACTAGAATATAGATTGGGAGGATTTTCTCAGTTATAGTTGGAGTTGCAATCAAAGTTTTTGGTACAACAATGAAACCCTAACCATCTTGTTAAGGAACCTTAAGTGAAGAGATTGACCTAATTTATGGATATCCTAGTGCTCCCTAACCTAATTCACCTCCTGGTACTCTCAACAAGATAGGACATTAAGTTTGAATTTTTGGTCAAATTCAAAGGTTGACCAAGTCAAAGCAGTCATGACTTACTTTATGAAATCAAAAAACAAGTTAGAATGAGCTTGTAACTTCAGAGCATGGAAGACAAGGATTGAACTTATCCTTTCCAATAATAAAGTGTTGTATATCATGAAAGAAAAGATCGTGGAACCATAGTTTGAAGAAGGAAAAGAGAAGGAACCTCAGAACGTTGCAGTTGTAGTTATGGAAAATTTCAAGGACAATGACATCAATGCCATGAGTATCATAGTGGGATTTGTAAAATACCACCTGATACCCTACATTTCTCATATTTACTCATTTAAGAATATGTATGATTCCCTAACTAACCTCTTCTCAGTCAGAAACATTGGACAAGTAACGAGTTTGAAGAATGAGCTCTGTGACATGAACATGAATAATGATGACAACATAACATTGTACTTTGTAAGAATCTCTTAGTTAACAGATCAACTTCAAGCTATTGAAGAAATCATTTCAGAAAAGGAAATAGTAAATATAGTACTGATTGGCCTTCCCAAGACATGGGATGCATTTGTCACAAGAATGAACACAAGATAGGAGTATCCCACATTTGAAGAACTTTGGACTTGTTGTGCATGAGAAGAATCAAGGATTAACACAAAAGAGAAATCCAAAAAATAAATATGAATATCAAGCCTTCACAACAAAGTTCAAGAATTTCAGGAATAAGAAGAAGTTTTTCTTGAGGAAGGAAACAGACGAAACATCAATTGTCAAAGAAAGGGAACCTCAAAGAAGGCCAAGCATGATAAAACATACTTCTTCTTCTAAGTCAAGGTAATAATATTATTCAAATCTCTTATACATACCATGTTTACATAGTTCCTGTACATATCATGTATATATATTTCTTAGAAGATAAAATGTTCAAGTGAAACAATACCTATGAAAGAATAAAAGGATTGCTATCATGATGACTACAAGTCAAGGAATACACATGAAAAGATGAAGTACGTTGACAATATTTGGTAACAATTCCCGTGGAATCTATTATATAAGTAACAACTACTAGATAAGCTGAAATCATAATCAAACCTAAAGAGACTTAGAAGAATTCAAAACAGAAAGAAGTCAACAATCAAGAGAAAATTAGAAAAAGACTTGTGACACCTTGCAGAAGGAAATAAGGATGCATATGGAAGCATGGACTCTCTTAGATGGAGGGATATGATTACAAAATTCCAAAAGAAGAGCATGCATTCATGCATCAAGCAAGGATTAGGAGGAATTTAATCCTAAATGATATGATCCATTGAGGATTATGAAGTATCTATCCATGTTCCCATTGAAAGTAGCAGCCATTATAAGAAACGCGTGTTCAAATTGACTCTAGAATAATTCTTCTTCGAAAAGAAGCCTTAAAGTATCCTTGGTTGTCCATCTAGATCCATGATCCTATGATGAAAGGAAGAATTTGGAATCTTCAGGGCATGGAATCTATAGAAGACTCCATGGAACCAAGAGCTAAAGAGAAACATGATGAAGAACATGAAGATTCCAAGAAAGAAAGAAAATCCAGAACAACCATTTATTATACCGTGAATCACAAGACTACCAGCTTGGTTTAAACCCACTAGAAGCAATCAAGTAGAAGAAATGGAAGTTATGATAAAGAATAGTGTATGTAATAAAATGTGAAAATACTTATGAATAGAAGCATTGAGAGATTCAGAGGTTCTTCCAGAAGGAGGGATAAGAATATGAATATAGCTCATTTCAGTAAACCAGATATACCTCCTGCAATATCTATGGATTGGAATTTACATGTAAAACATTGTTATTCCCAAATAAAGAAAATTGAGAAATAATCTTATACTAGAAAGAGAACCATGTATGCATATATAAGAAGACCATGTATGGATTCAAACAACTTGATGCAGAGTATCTCATATACAACAGAAGCATGGTGAAAACATTCTATGACAAAAATAGTGTATCATAATGGTTACTCAGAAGTCTGGGATGATGGACTTCTAATCCATGGAAAACTCTCATGATGACAGAAGAAGTGCTACTTGGATATGTTTTAGTTTGATATTTTCCACGATGTCATAAGCTAGCATGAAACAAAAGTACAAAAATAGACCATGATATATTGTAATGATCAGAGCTATATGAAGTCTTCAGAGAAAACCAGTGTTCCATGACAGACCGAAGTACATTGAGATCAAGAATTATATTCTTCTTGATGAAGTCCAGAAGAAAGAAGTGTTTTTTCAATATATCTCCACAGTTGAGAAGATATCAGATATTTTGGTAAATCCTATATCCAATATGAAAAGTTTGCGTACTTAAGAGACAAACTAGGGCTCATGGTGTCAACATTCGTATTGAAAAAGGAAGAGATTAATCCGAGGTTGCGAGGGAGCATTGATATGTTATTGATTTATGGACAATCATTTTTTCAGTTCGAAAATGGTCCAATATGACCAGTTCCTTTCCATTTCGGAAAGTGGTTTGATATTTCTAATGGACAGATATTTTGTAGTTCATAAAATGGTCCAGATCGGACAGCCATTTTCATAATGAAAATGGTTCGATANTAACCCTTGTTATACCATCAAGAAATGATTTTGTTTTTATTTGTGAACACATGAAAAACAAAAAAAATTAGCATGCACTTCAAGGTCTCCTTCCACAACAACAACAACATCCCTCATTCTCCTTCTTGAGATTGTAATGTGTTTTTCGCTAGCTCACTTGGTTAAAAATTTATTTACTTAGTAAGAGGTCTTGAATTGAAGTCTCATTTTTGTTGCTTTTTGAAAAAGTTCATGCATTTATTGTAAAGTTTATTTCATGCATTTATTGTAAGGTTTATTTGACTTAATTTATACAAACAAATCACTATGAGTATATTTAATATTCTTTAGTTACTCTTTTTTGCATGCAACTTTAATTTACAAAGTAACTTCATTATAAAAGTGATTCTCACTTATTTTATAAAAGTGAGTCACTTCATAAGTAACTTATTTAAAAGTGAGCTTATAGGAAAAGTTTGATAAGGAGGAGCGTCACCACGTAGATGGACTTCTACTTGCCACGTGGATCTTTGGTCGCCATTTATGTTTTTTTCTAAAAGGGAATAAATTTCACATATGAAGTTCGTTTTCAATGTTGTTTTTTTAAACAACCTATTTTTTTGAGAGCTTTCCATCCAAACCATCAATTTTATCTTTTAAATCCATATTATTTTCATATTTAGTATGGATTCTCCTAGTGATCTTTTGCTTACCAGTACCAACTACTTCTCATGGAAATCCCATATGGAGGATGTATTAAGAAGTAAAAGATTGTACCAGATTACCTTGGGAAAAGAACAAGCCCCCATTGATGCGGAAAATAAATCCAAATGGGATAATAAGAATGACGAAGCACGTGGAATAATAGAAATTCCCATCTCTCCTGATTTAAGGTTTCACCTTCAATGAATTTATGACCCAGATAAAGCTTGGGAAAATATTGAAGTTGTGTTTGGTAAACACAATATTATTCAATCCCACCATATTGAAAATTAGTTAATGACTTTAAGTCCCAATGATTTTCCTTGCATTGAATATTACTTATCTAAGTTCAAAACACTTAGACTTTTATGTATAGAATGTAAAATAGATGTGAAGGAGGACTGATGCATAAATTTTATTCTTGATAATCTTGGTAGTTCATATTCTATGTTTATCTACCTTTTATGCCACCAGAGAAGCTCTAGCGAGTTATTACGAAACTCCCACTCTTGATTTCTTTTTTGATTCTATGATTCGAGAGAAAGATAATCTTGTGAACTTGTGTCGATTAGCACTGTTGGAACATCCAACAAAGCCTTAGTGTCCCAGCAGAAAGACAAATCCACAAATCCCAAGAAGCAACATCCTCACCACAACAACAAGAAAAACAAGGGTCCCAAACCCTCTCTGCCAACTTCTTATCCTAATGGTGACAAAGGAGAAAAATATAAAAGTAAGAAGATTGACAAACATTGCAAATTTTGTGGGAAAGATGGCCATGTGGAGTCTAAATGCTTTAAAAAGATGGAATCCTTAGAAGTAATTATGAAGAAGCACAACATCATTATTGATTCTTCTTCTTCTTATTCTTCTTCTAGACATGCACTTTCTTATTCTATTTTCTCCTTCAATGCAACTTATACTTCTTCTTCTTATGAGTGACTTATTAATTTTGGAGCATCTTATCACATGGATAAGGATAAAGCCATTTTTCTGCTTTGAATGAATGTAACACCAAAAAAATATTTGTTGGTGATGATATATCTCTTAGTATTGTAGGTTCTAGAATAGTTCATGTAGATAATGGTCATTTCAATGATGTATTATGTGTTCCAAGTCTTTCCTGCAACCTTCTATCAAGGACATATCAGATCAATCATTTAGGTGAAGGTAAAACTCTAGAGTTTTCACCTCACCAAGTTGTAATCAAGGATTTAAAAGATCCTAATCATGTCCTCACAATTGGAATTTCTAATGATATTACCAGGTTGTACAAGTTTGACAACTTTGGTTCATCATCTTTTCCATCATTTTTTGTTTCTCACAACGATGACTTGAGCAAACTTTGGAATCAGAATTTGTTTCATCTAAACTATCGGTCATTGTAAAAACTATGTAATCAACACATGGTGAATGGTATTCCTCTTTTTTCTTGCATAGATGGTGTTTGTGCCAGTTGTGTTCTTGGAAAAAACCATCGATACAATTTTGACAAACATTCCACTTGGCACACCTCAGCCCCTTTGCAACTTGTTCACAATAATTTGCATGGTCTTCTTTCTTCTCCTTCTTTCTCTGGGTGAAATTATTTATTAACCTTCATTGATGACTTATCCATACACACTTGGGTTTAATTCTTAAAACTTAAGAGTGAAATTTTTGACAAATTTTTGGCCTACAAGGCCCTTGTAGAAAAAAAATATGGACATCAACTTCACAACAAATAATGGAGGTGAATATGTGAACAATAAATTTACAAGTCATTGCAATTCACATGGAATTCAAATACAACATAATGTTCCATATACACCACAACAAAATGGTGTTGTTGAAAGAAATAACCACACATGAAAGGAAATGGCTAATTATATGATCCAATCTAAAGGATTAAGTCTTCATTATTGGGAAGAAGCCATTAATTGTGAAAATTACATAGTAAATTGCACTCCCACAAAGGCTTTAAAAAATATAACATTGGAAGAAACATGGACTAACATTAAGCCATATGTAAGCCACTTCTGTGTATTTTCTAGTGTAGTATGGGCTCACATTCCCAATGAGAAAAGGAAAGCATTGCAACCTACAAGTGAGAACTGCATTTTTGTTGGATATTCTGAATATTTCAAAGGTTACAGACTTCGTCAACTTCATTCCAATGAAATTATTATTAGACAAAATGTTAAATTTGATGAAAATATCTTGGCTTGTGAGCCTAATTCGCCATTTGTTCCATCTTCAACATTTGTGCCATATTTTATTCCTATTTTGGTTTATTCTTCTTTATTTTATGATAGTGAGGATGAAAATACACCTCCTCTTGCTCATATTCTTCAATATGAGTCCATTGAACATGAATCTGCACTAGTAACACCACTTCCCAGATGGGTCAGTTCAACACGAGAAGAAGTCGGTGATCTTTTCGATGATCCTACAAATTCACATCAGACACATTCACGGTTCAAGCGAGCCTCTTCTCTTTTGGATAAAGTTTTAGATACTCATAATCCAAACACATTTGTAGAAGGTTCAGGTCATCTATATTGGAACACAACAATGAATGAAGAGTATCTCTCTTTAATGGAGAACGATACTTGGGATATTGCACCTCTTCCAAAAGGAATAAAAATTGTCATATGTAAATGGTTGTACATAAATAAGTATGCATCATATGGAATTGTTGAAATACACAAGGATCGATTAGTAGCTAAAGGATTCTATCAAGTTGAATGAATTGAATATAATGAAACATTTTCTCCCATATCCAAAATGAATTCCATATGCATTTTCCTAGCACGTGTAGCCTCACATAAATGGGAGGTCCATCAGATGGATGTCAAATCCTCCTTCTTGCATGGGGATTTGCAAGAAGAAATATACATGGAACAACCTATTGGCTATATCCATAATGACTCTAACCTTGTTTGTTGCCTTAAGAAATCTTTTTATGGTGTTAAGAAATCTCCTTGAACTTGGTATGCCAAAATGGACAACTTTCTTCTTGACACTGGCTTTTCTAGATGTCATTCTGACCCAAATGTCTATACCAGGAAAGTAGGAATCAATCTCATAATACTTTGTATTTATGTTGATGACCTTATCCTCATTGGTAGTGACCCTAAAATTTTAACCCATGTGAAATCCAACCTTAGAAACAAATTTGAAATGATAGACTGAGTCTATTTGTATTATTTTCTTGGCCTCCAGGTATTGCAAACGAAGGAAGGCATTTTTCTTTCCTAGTCTAAGTATGCTTGTAACCTTCTTCATCATTTTCACATGTAATATTCTAAACCAACCCCTTCTCCCTCTAGTCTGGATTCAAACTTGCTACCACATGCAATTCTTCCAAAGTTGATGCCACTTTGTATCATCGGTTAGTTGGTAGCCTCTTATATTTGACTCACACCCGACCTGATATTTCCTTTGTTGTTGGTATTATTTCCAGGTATATGAAAACACCCCATGAAATCCATTGGAAAGAAACTAAAAGGCTACTTCAATATGTTGATATTATGGTAGCTGCGAGAGGTATTAAACCTCCACGTGTAACCCTGACAAGACTAGAATATTATGGGAAGCAATAAGAAACCCTAAAGCATTGGACATAACCCTAGAAGACAAGTCGGCTAAAGAAAATAATTAATATTGAGATTTTAGCCTCCAGAAAGAGAAGTCGGCCCAGATATCTAAGAAAGAGAAGTATAAATACAATATTCTAGAGCTCATATGGACACACACAACTCAAAACTACAGAAATTTGGTAAGTGTGCAAGTTTGGAGAGTAGCTGCAACAACAACTACTACAACTTGTATTTTCGGTTTTAGGCTTGGAATTTCTCTTGGTTATGGTTTGTAATTTCTTCTTGGTACACTAGCTCTGGAGAGTGGTGCACTACCTTGGTTGGCTATTGGGTCTAGGGTTTTCTTATGGAAATATTCTCTCTCAAGGTTAAGTTCCTCGAGGGTGGCATTTGTTCCTATCTTTGGGTGACAATATTGAGATATTTTCTATGGTGAAATGAGCACACCTATGTTTTACAACAGTTTATGGTCCCACACTATCTTCGAATAGTCTAACCACTAGAATATAGATTGGGAGGATTTTCTCAGTTATAGTTGGAGTTGCAATCAAAGTTTTTGGTACAACAATGAAACCCTAACCATCTTGTTAAGGAACCTTAAGTGAAGAGATTGACCTAATTTATGGATATCCTAGTGCTCCCTAACCTAATTCACCTCCTGGTACTCTCAACAAGATAGGACATTAAGTTTGAATTTTTGGTCAAATTCAAAGGTTGACCAAGTCAAAGCAGTCATGACTTACTTTATGAAATCAAAAAACAAGTTAGAATGAGCTTGTAACTTCAGAGCATGGAAGACAAGGATTGAACTTATCCTTTCCAATAATAAAGTGTTGTATATCATGAAAGAAAAGATCGTGGAACCATAGTTTGAAGAAGGAAAAGAGAAGGAACCTCAGAACGTTGCAGTTGTAGTTATGGAAAATTTCAAGGACAATGACATCAATGCCATGAGTATCATAGTGGGATTTGTAAAATACCACCTGATACCCTACATTTCTCATATTTACTCATTTAAGAATATGTATGATTCCCTAACTAACCTCTTCTCAGTCAGAAACATTGGACAAGTAACGAGTTTGAAGAATGAGCTCTGTGACATGAACATGAATAATGATGACAACATAACATTGTACTTTGTAAGAATCTCTTAGTTAACAGATCAACTTCAAGCTATTGAAGAAATCATTTCAGAAAAGGAAATAGTAAATATAGTACTGATTGGCCTTCCCAAGACATGGGATGCATTTGTCACAAGAATGAACACAAGATAGGAGTATCCCACATTTGAAGAACTTTGGACTTGTTGTGCATGAGAAGAATCAAGGATTAACACAAAAGAGAAATCCAAAAAATAAATATGAATATCAAGCCTTCACAACAAAGTTCAAGAATTTCAGGAATAAGAAGAAGTTTTTCTTGAGGAAGGAAACAGACGAAACATCAATTGTCAAAGAAAGGGAACCTCAAAGAAGGCCAAGCATGATAAAACATACTTCTTCTTCTAAGTCAAGGTAATAATATTATTCAAATCTCTTATACATACCATGTTTACATAGTTCCTGTACATATCATGTATATATATTTCTTAGAAGATAAAATGTTCAAGTGAAACAATACCTATGAAAGAATAAAAGGATTGCTATCATGATGACTACAAGTCAAGGAATACACATGAAAAGATGAAGTACGTTGACAATATTTGGTAACAATTCCCGTGGAATCTATTATATAAGTAACAACTACTAGATAAGCTGAAATCATAATCAAACCTAAAGAGACTTAGAAGAATTCAAAACAGAAAGAAGTCAACAATCAAGAGAAAATTAGAAAAAGACTTGTGACACCTTGCAGAAGGAAATAAGGATGCATATGGAAGCATGGACTCTCTTAGATGGAGGGATATGATTACAAAATTCCAAAAGAAGAGCATGCATTCATGCATCAAGCAAGGATTAGGAGGAATTTAATCCTAAATGATATGATCCATTGAGGATTATGAAGTATCTATCCATGTTCCCATTGAAAGTAGCAGCCATTATAAGAAACGCGTGTTCAAATTGACTCTAGAATAATTCTTCTTCGAAAAGAAGCCTTAAAGTATCCTTGGTTGTCCATCTAGATCCATGATCCTATGATGAAAGGAAGAATTTGGAATCTTCAGGGCATGGAATCTATAGAAGACTCCATGGAACCAAGAGCTAAAGAGAAACATGATGAAGAACATGAAGATTCCAAGAAAGAAAGAAAATCCAGAACAACCATTTATTATACCGTGAATCACAAGACTACCAGCTTGGTTTAAACCCACTAGAAGCAATCAAGTAGAAGAAATGGAAGTTATGATAAAGAATAGTGTATGTAATAAAATGTGAAAATACTTATGAATAGAAGCATTGAGAGATTCAGAGGTTCTTCCAGAAGGAGGGATAAGAATATGAATATAGCTCATTTCAGTAAACCAGATATACCTCCTGCAATATCTATGGATTGGAATTTACATGTAAAACATTGTTATTCCCAAATAAAGAAAATTGAGAAATAATCTTATACTAGAAAGAGAACCATGTATGCATATATAAGAAGACCATGTATGGATTCAAACAACTTGATGCAGAGTATCTCATATACAACAGAAGCATGGTGAAAACATTCTATGACAAAAATAGTGTATCATAATGGTTACTCAGAAGTCTGGGATGATGGACTTCTAATCCATGGAAAACTCTCATGATGACAGAAGAAGTGCTACTTGGATATGTTTTAGTTTGATATTTTCCACGATGTCATAAGCTAGCATGAAACAAAAGTACAAAAATAGACCATGATATATTGTAATGATCAGAGCTATATGAAGTCTTCAGAGAAAACCAGTGTTCCATGACAGACCGAAGTACATTGAGATCAAGAATTATATTCTTCTTGATGAAGTCCAGAAGAAAGAAGTGTTTTTTCAATATATCTCCACAGTTGAGAAGATATCAGATATTTTGGTAAATCCTATATCCAATATGAAAAGTTTGCGTACTTAAGAGACAAACTAGGGCTCATGGTGTCAACATTCGTATTGAAAAAGGAAGAGATTAATCCGAGGTTGCGAGGGAGCATTGATATGTTATTGATTTATGGACAATCATTTTTTCAGTTCGAAAATGGTCCAATATGACCAGTTCCTTTCCATTTCGGAAAGTGGTTTGATATTTCTAATGGACAGATATTTTGTAGTTCATAAAATGGTCCAGATCGGACAGCCATTTTCATAATGAAAATGGTTCGATA
>JZKD02S1962223.1:0-19099 GCA_000966675.3 Picea glauca
TCAGTCTGCACTGGCGGTGTTTATATTTTATTAATTGATCTTCATACATACAAGTACATCAGCAGGCTCTTAGCCCTCACCCTTAGGCTCCCTGGCCTAACAAAACACCTAAGCCTACAGCTTATACAAAACTTGGCTCACCAGCCTATAGAACACATTTACAATTCATTGCATATATCATGTTATGTAACGGGCTCAGCCTTGGGGACACTACAATCCCCCTCCCCTTATTTTCGCACTGTCCTCAGTGCAACTTACACTGTCTCTGCAAGTCTTTCAAAATTTTCAAAAAGATGCGGGTACTCTGCCCGCATTACTTATTCATGCTCCCATGTCGCTTCTTCAGGACCGTACCAGGTCCACTGGACCTTTACAAGCTCTATAGCTCAATTCCGGAGCTGCTTGCTTTTCCTGTCCAGTATGTGCATAGGATGCACTTGCAGGACACCTTCTAGTTCCACCTGAATCACAGTCCAATCGATAACATGATTAGCATCAGGTACATATTTCTTAAGCAATGAAACATCAAATAAATTATGTACAGTCATAGATGCAGGTAATGCAAGCATGTATGCAACTGGCCCAATCCTTTCTAGGATCTCAAATGGCCCACAAAATCTTGCTGCCAACTTCGCGCAACTTCCCAATTTCAGGGAACTCCTGTTAGCTTTCACTTTCAGGAAAACATGGTCACCCACTTTGAATTCTTTATGGGTTATGTTACTATCAGCGTAAATTTTCTTCCTATCCTAGGTAGCCTTCAAATTCTGTTTGATTTTGATCATTTGATCTTCCATCTCTTTGAGTAATTCAGGTCCAACTATTGTTCTGTCAGCTGGATTGTCCCAACTTACTGGAGTGTTGCACTTTCTTCCATAAGTGTTTCCAATGGGCTCATCTTCAGAGATGTATGATACACATTATTGTGGTTGTGGGCAAATTCTACCAGATGCAGGTAGTCTTCCCATCTTGATGTTTTATCCATCACATACATTCTCAGCATGTCTTCTATTACTCCATTTACTCTCTCTGTCTGTCCATCCGACTCGGGATGATATGCTGTACTAAAGTTCAGATTCGTTCCGAATCCCTTGAACAATCCTCTCCAGAAATTCGAAGTGAATTTTGGGTCCCTATTAGACACAATTGTCTTAGGAATTCCATGCAAGCGTGCAACTTCTTTTAAAAAGATATCAGCAACATCTGCTGCTCTGTGGGTGGTTTTCAGTGGAATAAAATGGGCAGCTTTAGTAAGCTTGTCCACCACCACCATGATTGAATCATGCTTCTTGCTTGTTCTGGGAAATCTTGTGATAAAATCCATTGTTACCACATCCCATTTCGACTCAAGAAGGGGTAAAGGCTGTAACAACCCTACTGGGTGTCTATACTCAGCCTTAACCCTTTGGCATTCCATACATCTGGCGATGTATTCAAAAATTTCTTTCTTCAAACCCGGCCAAAAATAATGGCTTTTGGCTTCTGCCACAGTCTTCTGATATCCAGGATGTCCAGCATAAGCCACGTTATGCATCTCCTTTAGAATTGCCAGCTTCAATTCTCGGTCATTAGGTACAATGGATTCTCAGTGAATGGATTCATTTTCACGTCTGGTAATGCCATATAACCGGGTAAGTAGCATGTTTGGGTCTTCCTTGATGCTCCACCTTCTGAGGAAGAGTTCTTCAAGTCTATCCATAGTCTTAATGCTTCCATCAGGTAGGCCAAGATACCAACGTCTTTCAACATCATAAAGGGTAGCAAAGAAAATCTTCATGACTAAGTCTTCAGCATCATCAGCAATGGGGTGAAGATGGAAAAATGCTCAGAAACTACTCATGTGTTCTTTGGCACTAGTAGCATCAGTGTCGACATACTTAGGCAACCACATTTCATACTTAGGTGGAATTTGCCTAGGGTAACCAGATATGGATGACATGTCTAAAGGCTTGAATAATGTAGATGACCATTGTCTTTGATTGGTGACTGGGTTTGTAGTATCGGTTTGAGAAGTAGACATGTTTAAAGGAAGTCTCTTTCCAAAAAGAGACTTGACAACAGGTGAATTAGCAGGAGGCTTCCTTTTGAAAGATAGAGGAGGGTTATTGAACCTCCTTTTGGTTTGTGGAGTCGCCAGATAGTTTCCCTGAAACTACCAAAGAATAGGGGGAAAAGAAAGTAGTGGAGTCACCAGGTAAGCTTGTAAGAAAAGACTTCTGAGTCAAGGCTTACCAAAGGTTTTTCGTTGAGGAAGGTTGACTTAGTGTTCCCCGGCAATGGCGCCAAAATGTTATCGCTCAATTTGTAGGATAGGTTAAGTAGCTTGAAGGCAAGAGTCAAACTGGCGTAACAGGAGCTTCCCCACCCACTGTCACCTCAATGGGGAGCTCTTTCTATTCAAGGTGGCTAATCCCAAGAGAGACATCCCTAGTAATTTGGAGTATTGAAAGGAAAAAAGATCAAGAGGTTTAAGGCTCAAGAAGTCAAAGTAGGTTTTCCCCTTCACAAATTACTGCCAAGAGAGATAGTCAAAGAGAAGGTATTCCATTGAAAAGGCACCTGTTTGCGAGACAAGGCAAATAAAACTAAAATGTACAACAGTGGTTAGTACTTCATAAGTTAATGACTATCTTTAACATACATGAGAATAAATAAATGTAATTATTGACGAAGTCAATGATTGCAATTAAAACTATGGCTTATAATATTAGCTCTTCAATAAATGCAAAATGATACTGGCATTCAATGTACAAACTCAATTCTTGTATTATCACAACGCATTAAATGTGCTCATATATAGATATATATATTGTTGTTGCGTCGCTATACTACTGAGGGTGACGTCAGCCCTAGTTCTAGGTTAGTTTTCAAAGGCAAGGAAGTGGACATTTTGCAAATTAAGCCAATGAAAATAATTTACACACCAATGCCAATTGCTAGATGACAAAGCCGCAAAGTTTTATACCAAACAAGAGGTCAAAATAGGCATGATGTCATTAGCTAGTTAGGGTTAGTAGGTTGCTAGGGTTAGTTAGGGTTTCAAGTTTTGGAAGATAGAAAGGTTGTTTTGACACTATATGTAGTGTACCCTTTCACTACCGAGGTTTCCAAACCTCTCAATTACCATTCCGTACATGGAATTTTACATAATTCGTATAGACATTATGAGATCATGCATTTAACTCAATTAAACACACTTAATTCTCAGAGTAAAATATATAATTTACTGTTACAGTTAAATGAGCCATAGCATTCAACAGTAATTCATTTACACAACGGAAACATGATACATAAATAGCTCAGTCATGCCAAATGTGATAAATCATAGTTCAGATACTTATCTTTTAACCACTGTAGAATTAACCGACCAAGTGCAGGCCTTCCACGAACCTCCTAGCCTTAGACCACACTGTTCATCAGCTCAACAGTAGGTCATCCCTGAGCTGGGAGTGAGCTCCACCCCAGGGCAAGGAATCTAGACTCAGGATAAGGTTACAGAGAAGATAGCACATACATAACCACCAGGAAGAAAGCTCTCCCAGGAATCTCCCACGCTCACTACCCACAGACCCTCATTCCCCACATGGCTGTTCCACCCCAGGAGAGTGTGCCTTCTCTGTCACCTAGACAATCCTTCGACTGCCAGTCTCCCTTACCTTGGGTTATAGGAATAGACCGGACCGGAAGCCTCTGGGCTTTGTGGCAGCTACAGGGTTCCTTCCAGGAGTTCTCTTCTCCCTCTGCGCACTCTCTCACCTGGAGGAGTAGCTCACAGGCCAACAAGCCTCACGCAGTCCAGTACTGCGTGGTCAAAACAATCCATGGGAAACACAGAAAAAGGATCCCCAAAACGGTTCAGCAGTCATAGGATGATCTCACGGACATGAGTTCGGAACAAAGACTTCACGCACAGACTAGCTCATCTTTTCTCGAACAACCAAGGATTCCTCCACTCGAGTTCAACACAAGTTTTCGGTGCAATAAATGCTCACAAGGGATTTCTCAGAGACAAACAACGACTCCATGCTCAATGGACAGGGTGTACACGTATCCTTCAGGACAAACACAAGATTTTGATCTTTCAGAGATGAAACAGTGTATCTGGTAGAGGTCGTATCGGTTCCACACTCAGAGGCTTGTGTCAGAATGGAGAGAAGATCCCCTCCCATGGTTCAGCTTGGCGCTTATATTTGCATGCACTAGGGTTGACACTTGTCACCCTGGGAACTGCATGCGTTCCATCTGTACGCCTTCCTCCCACCACTTGGGAAATCACATGTCCTTCAAAAAGGACTTAGGATAAAATAATATGCACATGGTTCTTTTTGGAAGTAATATTAAAATATTATTCCAGGCTTAAGCCCCTTTCCCACCTTCCAGCCCCTAATTCCTTGCCCACTCTGTGGACACTCAGTCCCCCATCACTCATTCATCGTGGTTGGTCTGCACTAGCGGTGTTTATATTTTATTAATTGATCTTCATACATACAAGTACATCAACAGGCTCCTGGCCCTCACCCTTAGGCTCCCTGGCCTAACAAAACACATAAGCCTACAACTTATACAAAACTTGGCTCACCAGCCTATAGAACACATTTACAATTCATTGCATATATCATGTTATGTAACGGGCTCAGCCTTGGGGACACTACAATCCCCCTCCCCTTATTTTTGCACTGTCCTCAGTGCAACTTACACTGTCTCTGCAAGTCTTTCAAAATTTTCAAAAAGATGCGGTTACTCTGCCCGCATTACTTCTTCATGCTCCCATGTCGCTTCTTCAGGACCGTACCAGGTCCACTGGACCTTTACAAACTCTATAGCTCAATTCCAGAGCTGCTTGCTTTTCCTATCCAGTATGCGCACAGGATGAACTTGCAGGACACCTTCTAGTTCCACCTGAATCACAGTCCAATCGATAACATGATTAGCATCAGGTACATATTTCTTAAGGAGTGAAACATGAAATACATTATGTACAGTCATAGATGCAGGTAATGCAAGCATGTATGCAACTGGCCCAATCCTTTCTAGGATCTCAAATGCCCCACAAAATCTTGCTGCCAACTTGGCGCAACTTCCCAATTTCAGGGAACTCCTGTTAGCTTTCACTTTCAGGAAAACATGGGCACCCACTTTGAATTCTATATGGGTTTTGTTACTATCAGTGTAACTTTTCTGCCTGTCCTAGGTAGCCTTCAAATTCTGTTTGATTTTGATCATTTGATCTTCCATCTCTTTGAGTAATTCAGGTCCAACTATTGTTCTGTCAGTTGGATTGTCCCAGCTCACTGGAGTGTTGCACTTTCTTCCATAAGTGTTTCAAATGGGCTCATCTTTAGAGATGTATGATACCCATTATTGTGGGAAAATTCTACCAGATGCAGGTAGTCTTTCCATCTTGATGGTTTATCCATCACATACATTCTCAGCATGTCTTCTATTACTCTATTTACTCTCTCTGTCTGTCCATCCGACTCGGGATGATATGCTGTACTAAAGTTCAGATACGTTCTGAATCCCTTGAACAGTCCTCTCCAGGAATTCGAAGTGAATTTTGGGTCCCTATTAGACACAATTGTCTTAGGAATTCCATGCAAGCGTGCAACTTCTTTTAAAAAGATATCAGCAACATCTGCTGCTCTGTGGGTGGTTTTTAGTGGAATAAAATGGGCAGCTTTAGTAAGCTTGTCCACCACCACCATGATTGAATCATGCTTATTTCTTGTTCTGGGCAATCCTGTGATAAAATCCATTGTTACCACATCCCATTTCGACTCAAGAAGGGGTAAAGGCTGTAACAACCCTACTGGGTGTCTATGCTCAGCCTTAACCCTTTGGCATTCCATACATCTAGCGATGTATTCAACAATTTCTTTCTTCAAACCCGGCCAAAAATAATGGCTTTTGACTACTGCCACAGTCTTTTGATATCCAGGATGTCCAGCATAAGCCACGTTATGCATTTCCTTTAGAATTGCCAGCTTCAATTCTCGGTCATTAGGTACAATGGATTCTCAGTGAATGGATTCATTTTCACGTCTGGTAATGCCATATAGTCGGGTAAGTAGCAGGTTTGGGTCTTCCTTGATGCTCCACCTTCTGACGAAGAGTTATTTAAGTCTATCCATAGTCTTAATGCTTCCATCAGGTAGGCCAAGATACCAACGTCTTGCAGCATCATAAAGGGTAGAAAAGAAAATCTTCATGACTAAGTCTTCAGCATCATCAGCAATGGGGTGAAGATGGAAAAATGCTCAGAAACTACTCATGTGTTCTTCGGCACTAGTAGCATCAGTGTCGACATACTTAGGCAACCACATTTCATACTTAGGTGGCATTTTCCTAGGGTAACCAGATATGGCTGACATGTCTAAAGGCCTGAATAATGTAGATGACCATTGTCTTTGAATGTTGACTGGGTTTGTAGTACCGGTTTGAGAAGTAGACATGTTTAAAGGAAGTCTCTTTCCAAAAAGTGACTTGACAACAGGTGAATTAGCAGGAGGATTCCTTTTGAAAGATAGAGGAGGGTTATTGAACCTCCTTTTGGTTTGTGGAGTCGCCAGATAGTTTCCCTGAAACTACCAAAGAATAGGGGGAAAAGAAAGTAGTGGAGTCACCAGGTAAGCTTGTAAGAGAAGACTTCTGAGGCAAGGCTTACCAACGGTTTTTCGTTGAGGAAGGTTGAATTAGTGTTCCTCGGCAATGGCGCCAAAATGTTATCACTCAGTTTGTAGGATAGGTTAAATAGGTTGAAGGTAAGAGTCAAATTGGCGTAACAGGAGCTTCCCCACCCACTGTCACCTCAATGGGGAGCTCTTTCTATTCAGGGTGGCTAATCCCAAGAGAGACTTCCCTAGTAATCTGGAGTATTGAAAGGAAAAAAGATCAAGAGGTTTAAGGCTCAAGAAGTCAAAGTAGGTTTTCCCCTTCATAGATTACTGCTAAGAGAGATAGTCAAAGAGAAGGTATTCCACTGAAAAGGCACCTGTTTGCGAGACAAGGCAAATAAAACTAAAATGTACAGCAGTGGTTAGTACTTCATAAGTTAATGACTATATTTAACATACATGAGCATAAATAAATGTAATTATTGACGAAGTCAATGATTGCAATTAAAACTATGGCTTATAATATTACCTCTTCAATAAATGATACTGGCATTCAATGTACAAACTCAATTCTTGTATTATCACAACACATTAAATGTGCTCATATATATATATATATATATATATATATATATATATATTTTTGTTGCGTCGATATACTACTGAGGGTTACGTCAGCCCTAGTTCTGTCTTACTTTTGAAAGATAAGGAAGTGGATGTTTTGCAAATTAAGCCACTGAAAATAATTTACACACCAATGCCAATTGCTAGATGACAAAGCCGCAAAGTTTTATACCAAACAAGAGGTCAAAATAGGCATGATGTCATTAGCTAGTTAGGGTTAGTAGGTCACTAGGGTTAGTTAGGGTTTCAAGTTTTGAAAGATAGAAAGGTTGTTTTGACACTATATGTAGTGTACCCTTTCACTACCGAGGTTTCCAAACCTCTCAGTTATCATTCCGTACATGGAATTTTACATAATTCGTATAGACATTATGAGCTCATGCATTTAACTCAATTAAACACACTTAATTATCAGAGTAAAATATATAATTTACTGTTACAGTTAAATGAGCCATAGCATTCAACAGTAATTCATTTACACAACGGAAACATCATACATAAACAACTCAGTCATGCCAAAGGTGATAAATCATAGTTCAGATACTTATCTTTTAACCGTTGTAGAATTAACCGACCAAGTGCAGGCCTTCCACGAACCTCCTAGCCTTAGACCACACTGTTCATCATCTCAACAGTAGGTCACCCCTGAGCTGGGACTGAGCTCCACCCCAGGGCAAGGAATCTAGACTCAGGCTAAGGTTACAGAGAAGATAGCACATACATAACCACCAGGAAGAAAGCTCTCCCAGGAATCTCCCACGCTCACTACGCACAGACCCTCATTCCCCACATGCCTGTTCCACCCCAGGAGAGTGCGCCTTCTCTGTCATCTAGACAATCCTTCGGCTGCCAGTCTCCCTTACCTTGGGTTACAGGAATAGACCAGACCCGAAGCCTCTGGGCTTTGTGGCAGTTACAGGGTTCCTTCCAGGAGTTCTCTTCTCCCTCTAAGGACTCTCTCACCTGGAGGAGTAGCTCACAGGCCAACAAGCCTCACGCAGTCCAGTACTACGTGGTCACAACAATCCATGGGAAACACAGACAAAGGATCCCCAAAACGGTTCAGCAGTCATAGGATGATCTCACGGACATGAGTTCGGAACAGAGACTTCACGCACAGACTAGCTCAGCTTTTCTCGAACAACCAGGGATTCCTCCACTCGAGTTCAACACAAGTTTCCGGTGCAATAAATGCTCACAAGGGATTTCTCAGAGACAAACACCGACTCCATGCTCAATGGACAGGGTGTACACATATCCTTCAGGACAAACACAAGATTTTGATCTTTCAGAGATGAAACAGTGTATCTGGTAGAGGTCGTATCGGTTCCACACTCAGAGGTTTGGGTCATAATGGAGAGAAGATCCCCTCCCATGGTTCATCTCGGCGCTTATATTTGCATGCACTAGGGTTGACACTTGTCACCCTGGGAACTGCATGCGTTCCATCTGTACGCCTTCCTCCCACCACTTGGGAAATCACRTGTCCTTCMAAAAGGACTTAGGATAAAATAATATGCACATGGWTCTTTTWGGAARTAATATTAAAATATTATTCCAGGCYTAAGCCCCCTAGGCTTAGCCCCTAGGCTCAACACTCAGCCCCTTTCCCACCTTCCAGCCCCTAATTCCTTGCCCACTCTGTGKACRCTCWGTCCCCCATCACTCATTCATCGTGGTYRGTCTGCACTRGCGGTGTTTATATTTTATTAATTGATCTKCATACATACAAGTACATSARCAGGCYCYTRGYCYTCAACMCTTAGGCTCCCTGGCCTAACAAAACACMTAAGCCTACARCTTATACAAAACTTGGCTCACCAGCCTATAGAACACATTTACAATTCATTGCATATATCATGTTATGTAACGGGCTCAGCCTTGGGGACACTACAATCCCCCTCCCCTTATTTTTGCACTGTCCTCAGTGCAACTTACATTGTCTCTGCAAGTCTTTCAAAATTTTCAAAAATATGTGGTTACTCTGCCCGCATTACTTCTTCATGCTCCCATGTCACTTCTTCAGGACTGTACCAGTTCCACTGGACCTTTACAAGCTCTATAGCTCAATTCCGGAGCTGCTTGCTTTTCCTGTCCAGTATTCGCACAGGATGAACTTGCAGGACACCTTCTAGTTCCACCTGAATCACAGTTCAATCGATAACATGATTAGCATCAGGTACATATTTCTTAAGCAGTGAAACATGAAATACATTATGTACAGTCATAGATGCAGGTAATGCAAGCATGTATGCAGCTGGCCCAATCCTTTCTAGGATCTCAAATGGCCCACAAAATCTTGTTGCCAACTTGGCGCAACTTCCCAATTTCAGGGAACTCCTGTTAGCTTTCACTTTCAGGAAAACATGGTCACCCACTTTGAATTCTTTATGGGTTCTGTTACTATCAGCGTAACTTTTCTGCCTGTCCTGGGAAGCCTTCAAATTCTGTTTGATTTTGATCATTTGATCTTCCATCTCTTTGAGTAATTCAGGTCCAACTATTGTTCTGTCAGCTGGATTGTCCCAGCTCACTGGAGGGTTGCACTTTCTTCCATAAGTGTTTCGAATGGGCTCATCTTCAGAGATGTATGATACCCATTATTGTGGGAAAATTCTACCAGATGCAGGTAGTCTTCCCATCTTGATGGTTTATCCATCACATACATTCTCAGCATGTCTTCTATTACTCTATTTACTCTCTCTGTCTGTCCATCCGACTCGGGATGATATGTTGTACTAAAGTTCAGATTCGTTCCAAATCCATTGAACAGTCCTGTCCAGAAATTCGAAGTGAATTTTGGGTCCCTATTAGACACAATTGTCTTAGGAATTCCATGCAAGCGTGCAACTTCTTTTAAAAAGATATCAACAACATCTGCTGCTCTGTGGGTGGTTTTCAGTGGAATAAAATGGGCAGCTTTAGTAAGCTTGTCCACCACCACCATGATTGAATCATGTTGCTTGCTTGTTCTGGGAAATCCTGTGATAAAATCCATTGTTACCACATCCCATTTCGACTCAAGAAGGGGTAAAGGATGTAACAACCCTACTGGGTGTCTATGCTCAACCTTAACCCTTTGGCATTCCATACATCTAGCGATGTATTCAGCAATTTCTTTCTTCAAACCCGGCCAAAAATAATGGCTTTTGACTGCTGCCACAGTCTTCTGATATCCAGGATGTCCAGCATAATCCACGTTATGCATCTCCTTTAGAATTGCGAGCTTCAATTCTCGGTCATTAGGTACATACACTCTATTTTTATACAGAAGTAAACCACTAGTTCCCAAAGTGTAACTTTCCTAGGTATGTGGTCTCTCACGCTGTTGTAGCTTTGCTACAAGATTTTTGTACTGCAAATCAGCATTTGCAGCTTCAAGAATTCTGTCTTTAAACTCAGTTTTGTACATGCTAATGGCTGTAGCATGTAATTCGTGCACTTTTCTGTTGAGTGCATCAACCACCTTATTTTCTTTCCCTTTGATATGCTGGATATCAAAGTCATACTCACACAGAAATTCCAGCCATCTTATTTTCCTGGCATTTAAGGTTGGCTGATCAAATAAATATTTCAGACTGTTGTGGTTTGTTCTTAATTCGAATCTCTTGCCCATGAGGTAATGTCTTCATTTCCTCAAGGTGTGGATGATTGCTGCCAGCTCCAAATCATGAGTGGCATAATTCTTCTCATGCTCCTTCAACTTTCGGGATTCATAGAAAACTACAAATCCTTCTTGGCTGAGAAATCCTCCCAGCCCCTCCTTACATGCATCTGTGCACACTACATAATCCTTTCCTGGATCTGCAATATTCAGGATTGGAGCACTAGTGAGCAGTTGCTTCAGTTGCTGGAAGTTGCTCTCACGTTCCTCAATCCACTAGAACTTCTTCTCCTTCCTTTGCAAGGAAGTGATATCATGAGCTATCCTTGAAAATAAGGCTATGAACCTCCTATAATAGCCTACCAGACCCATAAAGGATCTAACTTTTGTCACATTTCTTGGCGTTGGCCACTCTTGAATGGCCTGTACCTTCTCAGGATCCATAGCGATCCCCTCCTCTGATATAATGTGTCCCAAGTAATGGATCTGCTTTTGGTAAAATGAGCACTTGCTCAGTTTTGCATACAGCTGGTGTTCTCTCAACACCTGCAGCACCATTCTCAAGTGTTGTTCATGTTCTTCCTCTGTCTTGGAATACACCAAGATATCATCCAAGAAGACTATGACAAACTTGTCCAAATAATTTCTGAACACTCCATTCATTAAGCACATGAAGACAACAGGCGCGTTGGACAATCCAAACGACACCACTGTAAACTCATAATGACCATACCTTGTTCGGAAGGCGGTCTTGCTGATGTCTTCATCTTTTATCCTCACTTGATGATATCCAGATCGAAGATCTATTTTCGAAAATACTTTCGCATCCTTTAACTAATCAAAAAGATCATCAATCCTTGGCAGAGGATATTTGTTCTTGACAGTGACTTTATTCAACTGTCGAAAGTCAATGCACAGCCTCATCGTCCCATCTTTCTTCTTCACAAATAGGACTGGGGCTCCCCACAGTGACACGCTGGGACGAATGTAGCCTTTCTTTAATAGTTCTTCGAGCTATAGTTGCAACTCTTTCAGCTCTAGTGTGCTCATTCTATAAGGAGCTTTCGAAACTGGAGCTACTCCACACATCAGATTTATAGAAAAGTCAATGTCCCTCTTCGGAGGTAGTCCAGGTACCTCCTAAAACACATCCTCAAACTCTTGGAGTACCCTGTGGTCTTCCATATTTGAGACCACATCTTAGAATACTCCTTCCACCCGGGCTGCAAATAATTGACAGCCTTTCTAGTAACATTTCTTCAGCTGGATGGCTGAGATTTCTCTAACAGCCACGGCTCTGGGAATTCCTTGAACTGTTACCTGATTTCCCTCTTCGTCCAGACATGTGAACCTCTTGTTTAGACAATCCAGAAGGGCATGGTGCTAATCCAACCAGTCCATCCCAATTAAGCAATCATATGAGCCTAAAGGCAGAATGTTCAATTCAGCCTTAGTGTTCTTTCCTTTCATGTCCACTGAACAAGACTTAACCAATTCAATGACCTTCCTCTTGGTCCCTGTGGCTAACTACACTAACCAAGACTTCTCATGTTTACTCTTCGTTAGATGCAAACTTTCCACCACCCTAGGATCTACATAACTATGGCTAGCACCTGGATCAATCAAAATAACAAGTGGTCGGTTGTTGATCATACCTTCCACTTCAATCATGTGCGTTTAAAATTCTGCTTGCTTGTTTTCCAGGGCTGCGTAGATCCTCAGCATTCTTCTGCCCATATCCTCCGCTGTTTCAGCTTGCTGAACAGTATGGACAATTCTTGCTTTGTCTTTTCTGTGGGGGCAGTCTCTGTACCTATGATTCCCTTTACATCCCCAACACTCCATGGGTGGAGGCCTTGGCATTTGTTCACTCCCTTCAACTTTCCTAGGTTCTTTAAAAGATGATTGTCCCCAAGGACTGTCTCTGAAAAAGGAAGGCTTGCTTCCCTTCTGCCTCTGTTCTTTCTTAAACCTCTTCTAGTTATCCCAAGCCTTCCGAAAGGTAGGATTTTCTCTCTGTTGTTCGTATAGGAACTTTTCCCTTCTTATGGTTTCTTCCATGGTCTTAGGATCATCATATTGAATCTTGTCACCAATGAAAGGTGGTAGTCCACTCAGATACCTCTGAATTTTGACAGCCTGGTCCTTGATGAATGGAACATACTTCAATAGTTCCAGAAAACTTCGTTCATACTCATCAATGGTCATGTTTCCTAGCTTGAGTTCGAAGAACTCCTTCATTTTTCTGTCATAGTATCTTTTAGTCAGGTATTTCTTCTCGAAATACCTCTTGAATTCCTTCCAAGTGACCTCTTTCTCTCTGATGTGCTGCACCTGCACAAACTGATCCCACCACATGGATGCTTTTCCTTTCAGCTGGTACATTGCAATTCTAAATTCTGGACGGGCAGAATAGTTCTGCAGTTGGAAGTATTTCTTCATGCCAAGTAACTAGGTCTCGGCATCTTCCTCCTTCTTATGTTCTCCATCGAATGTTGGAGGTTTAATTTTATTCATCTCTCCTTTCAATTCCTCTCTTCCATATTTTCGATGTTTTCTGGTAGGGGACGGGCTCGAACTGCTATGTGTCTCCCTGTCCGAATGTTTTGGGGAGCGACTGTGATGTCAGCTACCACTCCTCGATCTCCTTCTCCTCTCAGGGATTTTAACACTTCTTGATCTGCTTGTGTCACTTCCCTTTTTCAATTTCTTTTCTATTCTTTCCAGGCTCTTCATCATTTTTAAATTGAATTCACCCTGCCGATCCCGAATTTTCATGAGCTTTCGGCTGTCAGCTAGGCGAGCCTGGGCATCTCTTTGCAACCCCTCAATGATTTTCATCATATGTCCTTCCTTATCCATCTCCTTCCCATACCCATTAGAGTTCGATCCTTCGACTCCCAGGTTAACATTCTTTCCTTCCTGTTCATCTTCTATTTCAGGGGTAAACTGCACTTTTCCCCACTCCATACTTGGCATTGATTAACTGAGTTTCTGGACTTCGTTGAACTCTGCACACGCACTCTGTGCAATTAAATTTGAAATTTTTCAGGCCATTAAACCTTCACTAACAATCCACATTATTTACAAGCCAGTTCGAACAAAATAAAAGATATTTCATTTAAATAAGTTTCTTGAACTGGAAGTATTATGTATTTCTTCCATTTCTGTGCATTTGAGGCAATTTCCAAACAATTCTGGCACTTGTCAGTCCTCTGTAATCTAATACGCAGATGACTCAAATTTGTCGAGCCTTCATCTCTTGACAATTCGTCATATTTCATAATCATCGATGTTTAATAAACTGTTTCAACTTCACGAATTGCCTGAGCTCTGTTCGGCTCTGTACTTTTCTGGGACTTCAGAACTTTGGAATCTCAGTCCATGAAGATCCGACAGTTAGATATTCATAACCAGAGTCACCCTTTTGCAACTCGCAATCTCGCGAGTTCGTGAGTCGAAGACCCTCGACTCATTTCCTCTAACCGCCGATTACCCGAGATGTGACACGAGTATGGCTCCCTCTTCGCTAGCGTCTGCTACGCATGACCATAGCCTAGGTCTAAGTCTAAGTGTTATCACTTTTCGCTACTCGCACCTTCACGAGTTTCAACATCGAGCTCCCATGCTCTTATCTCATGAAACTCCTTTCCTCCTGGCGACGCGTATTCGCATGTCAGTCACCCAGGCCCACCTTGTGGTTCTGCCACGTGTCCTTGTGCACAGCTCTCAGCACTTCACTACTCGTGAAGTCAAAAATGACTTCTTTCAATCTCTGAACCCCCGAACGCGCGATAGGCGATGGAGTTCCTGATCCAACGATCCTCCCATGATCTGGATCCAACAGTTGTCCTTGCTCCTTGCAATTTTGCGACTTCGCGACTTGGAGCATCCAACTCTTGGGCTCTCACCCTGCGAACTTCCGAGTTCACGAGACCCGAATCCCGGATCTCTTTGGCGCTTCACTGACTCTGCGATTGCTGCCACCTGTCCTCCTCAGATGGACGGCTGCGATTCTCTCGTGACTTCGCTGCTCAGGAAGTTGAAAGAATTCCCTTTTTGACCCCCGATGTCCGAATCCCCGATATGGGCGATCTCACGACACGCGTCTGCTCCCAAACGAATGGTCCAGATCCAGTCTCGCTAGTTCGGAGCTTTCACCCCTAAATACTAAGGTTTAACCTTCGGTCATCTCCCGACAGATCTAACAGTTGTCGGGTTTTCCGACTGAGATCTGACGGCTCAGATCGTTCCTAACCAAATCGAGATTCTGTGTACCGCGGTTTCCACATTCTTGTGCAATATCCAAAGGCTTTAAACCTTGTGCACATTTTCCAGATATGATGGTCACGAGGGTCCACCTTCTCTCCCAAACAGATCCTAAGGTTCTAACACCATTGGTGTAAAGACCTGTCTCCCCGTGGCCATCAACCACACTAGCTGCGGTTTCACTGCACCGCTAAACTTCCTGAGTTCTTAATAAAAAACTCGTCAAGTGTCTCCTTGATGCTACGGAGAAAACCAAGGTCCAAAATTGGTCCTCTCGACTCAATTTCCCTTCGCATTCTCAGTCTAAAGACCACTCCACTAGCCCATCTAGGCTCAGTGTCGAAACCTTGGCTTTGATACCACTCTGTAGTGTACCCTTTCACTACCGAGGTTTCCAAACCTCTCAGTTACCATTCCGTACATGGAATTTTACATAATTCGTATAGATATTATGAGCTCATGCATTTAACTCAATTAAACACACTTAATTCTCAGAGTAAAATAAATAATTTATTGTTACAGTTAAACAAGCCATAGCATTCAATAGTAATTCATTCACACAACGGAAACATGATACATAAATAGCTCAGTCATGCCAAAGGTGATAAATCATAGCTCAGATACTTATCTTTTAACCGCTATAGAATTAACCGACCAAGTGCAAGCCTTCCACGAACCTCCCAGCCTTAGACCACACTGTTCATCAGCTCAACAATAGGTCACCCTCGAGCTGGGACCGAGATCCACCCTAGGGCAAGGAATCTAGACTCGGGCTAAGGTTACAGGGAAGATAGCACATACACAACCACCAGGAAGAAAGCTCTCCCAGGAATCTCCCACGCTCACTGCCCACAGACCCTCATTCCCCACATGCCTATTCCACCCCAAGAGAGTGCACCTTCTCTGTCACCTAGACAGTCCTTCGGCTGCCAGTCTCCCTTACCTTGGGTTACAGGAACAGACCGAACCGGAAGCCTCCGAGCTCTGTGGCAGCTACAGGGTTCCTTCCAAGAGTTCTCTTCTCCCTCTGCGCACTCTCTCACCTGGAGGAGTCACTCACAGGACAACAAACCTCACGTAGTCCAGTACTGCATGGTCAGAACAATCCACGGGAAACATAGACAAAGGCTCCCCAAAACGGTTCAGAAGTCACAGGATGATCTCACAGACATGAGTTTGGAACAGAGACTTCATGCATAGACTAGCTCATCTTTTCCCGAACAACCAGGGATTCCTCCACTCAAGTTTAACACAGGCTTCCGGTGCAAGAAATTCTCACACAGGATTTCTCAGAGACAAACACCAACTCCACGCTCAACTGACAGGGTGTACACGTATCCTTCAGGACAAACACAGGCTTTTCGGCTTTCAGAGATGAAACAATGTATCTGGCAGAGGTCATACTGGTTCCACGCTCAGAGTTTCAGGTCAGAATGGAGAGAAGATCCCCTCCCATGGTTCAGCTTGGCGCTTATATTTGCATGCACCAGGGTTGACACTTGTCACCCTGGGAACTGCATGCGTTCCATCCGTACGCCTTCCTCCCACCACTTGGGAAATCACGTGTCCTTCAAAAAGGACTTAGGATAAAATAATATGCACATGGTTCTTTTTGGAAGTAATATTAAAATATTATTCCAGGCTTAAGCCCCCTAGGCTTAGCCCCTAGGCTCAACACTCAGACCCTTTCCCACCTTCTAGCCCCTAATTCCTTGCCCACTCTATGGACGCTCAGTCCCCCATCACTCATTCATCGTGGTCGGTCTGCACTGGCGGTGTTTATATTTTATTAATTGATCTGCATACATACAAGTACATCAACAGGATCCTGGCCCTCACCCTTAGGCTCCCTGGCCTAACAAAACACATAATCCTACAGCTTATAGAAAACTTGGCTCACCATCCTATAGAACACATTTACAATTCATTGCATATATCATGTTATGTAACGGGCTCAGCCTTGGGGACACTACACTATAGACTCCACGTTGTAGCTTAGACTAGTGCCTTAGGGTAAATCGAGTCAAGGAGTGAGACTAAAAGGCTTGGAAGGATCTAAATCTAAGGACAGAAGAGTTAGGCTTAATGGTGCTGCAATGGCAGGGCCATGAAGTCAAAACCCTAAAGGGAGGAGGCTCATTCCAGTGTAGCTTAAGCTAGGGCTCATGCTCCTCCCTCTTTCCTTAAAACTCTTTGGCAAAACGGTTAGCTTCAAAACACAAATCTAGGGCTAAAATTTTTTGTAGAGCCAAGGCTCTTCAAACCCTAAAGGTCAAAACCCTAGGTGTAAACTCAATTAGGCCTAGGACGTCTTCCTTCTTCAATTTATGTCAAGAAACTAACATAGAAAAAGAAGAATTAGTGTAGTAATGACTAGGCTATATCCTTCTTAATCAAATGGCTAAAGCAAGTTTTTATCATGGGGACATAAAGAAAGAACCTACATGTGTGCTTGCTCCCTAAGGTTTCAATTATTAAGCAAAATAGCAACAATGTAACCATAAAAGTAAGGCATTTAACATACAACCATTCAATCAAGAATTTTTGCATGAAAAATGTACTTACAAATCAATGAAGAGCCAATCAAACCCTATTTGTAACACCTTCCAATGATAAAAACACCATACATATGCCAAAGATAATCCTCCCAAGTGTAGCACCTCAACTCCAAGAGCCAATAATCCAAGACAAAAGACTAAAAGGAGATCTCTCACAAGAGAGTAAGTTGTGTTATGTTAAAAATGAGATGCAACGTCCTCTCTTTATATCATCCAAATGACCTTTAATTACATAATTTGGTCATTAAAACAACCGACAAGGCTGACTTAACAATATTTCATTATTTTTCACATTAAATGCTAAAAATGTCAAAATGTGAACTAAAATGGAGACGTCAGGCCCCTCTGAGGGAGACGTTGGCCCTTTTTGGGCAAGATCAACATCCAACAGGCAAAACGTTGGCCCTTCTAGGGCTCCTGCAAGTTGCCAAACGTGCCAAATTGTCCAAGCACACTGCCACATCCTCCAAAAAATGTCCAGCCTGCCCTGGGTGGCGTCCTGTCCATCAAAGCCATCCTCTCATCTGCAGGGGGTGATCCCCTTTAGGTCGATCTCTGCCAAAGCGTCCGGGTGAGGGTATCCTTCTGTCTTCTTCATGCAATGGCTCATCATGACGTTGTCCTGCCTCTGCCATGCCAACAACCATCTGATGGGCTCTTCAGCCCCATGGAGGTCCAAGCTAATCATCTCCCCATGTGTACCGGTCCTCTGGAACCTGTCCGTCGGGTATGGTCCTGCACATCAAAAACTACGCCCTCCATGGGCTCATTAGTCCCAGAGATCATAGCAATGTACTATACAAAGCTAAGGAAACCGAAAGAACAACCTATAGGGCTAACACCCACAAGAGATGGAAAGTTTCCTCAGAAGATCATTCAAGCCATGTTTTACGAGGTGATATGGTTTTAGGGATGTCCAGTCACAGTAAGACCAAGGGCAGGTGTTGTCTATGGGTTCCTTTGTAGGAGGCGAGTTGTACTCATCATGGATGCATTTTTTTCCAAGCCCTTTATTGCCTTTATCTTTTTATTTATTGTTTTTCTTTCTTTTTCATTTCAAGATCTGACCAGAGGACACTGCCTTGGCTTGGTGACCAGAGATGACAGTGTTACCCACTGGTATCTTCGCAAGATGATAAGGTTGCCTCGTGATGAGACCCCCTTTCCCTTGGCCATGCAACCAAAGGTCACTGCCCCGGTGTGGTGACCAGATAGTGGCAATGTCATACCACTGGATACCTATGAACATAATGGGTCGGCTCGTGATGAGACCTCCCATCCTCTTTTTTAGGTCTTTTTTTATTATTTTTCTTGGGGTCCCTTTAGTTTCTTATCGAGAGGCCTTTTATTGCCTTCTCGGGGATCCCCTGGGCGAAGCATCTCTAGGTTTTATTTCCTATGTCTTTTATCTTTTACCAGCTGCTTTTACC
>JZKD02S1962223.1:41900-65407 GCA_000966675.3 Picea glauca
AATATTCTCCAGGTGGAATATTCTCCCCTAAAATATAGGAGACTAGATAATGACTAATTATGACTAATAAACAAGGAATAACCTTAGGAAAAATAAATCCTAGGTGTGTGTGAAGCAACTCGAACAACATTCCCTTATAGGGTGACGTTGAGGCCCTAAGGTGGAACATTGAGCCTAAAAGGTAGGACGTTTTGCCTCCAGAGGCCCCAGATGAAGCCCACATGTGCCACTATGCTCATAAATGCCTCCAAAATGAAAACCCAAGCTCTAGATGACGTCCAAGTTCATGATGGTGATGTCCTAGGCCTTCAAGGGCCAATGTCCAAGTGGAAGAGAGATATCCCCTTGGGTCTAGGTCTGCTAGGGTGCCTCCAAAAGAAACATCCTTCCTTGTTCCTGGCAGAAATTTTCAATGTCTTATTTTCCTTGGCTGGGATTACAATGTAATGATCCCAAGCCATTATGCTAGGAAAATCACGGTTTTGGGTGTCTTTTAAAACCTTTATTGGTTGTGGAATTTCATCAAACACTTCGTTGACCTACTTGTTTAGATGTGTTTACTTGCTGAATGGCCTCTAATTTTGGCCTTAGGGTTTACTAATGTGTTTATATGAGTGTTTGCAGCAATAAAAAATAGGATACAATCATGGACATACCTCAACGATATCCAATATCAATAGACAAGCCAAAACATCTCAAATCTTCTTTTATTCATGAAATAGAGAAACCTGCTACAATGAAGATGTCGATCTGGAATGCTCAATAGATGGCTAAGAACATAGACAATAGGGCTGCTACAAAATGCTCCAATAGAAGACTACAATAAGCCTCCAAGGCCAGATACACAATGAAGACTGAATACAAGTACATCTGGGTTGTAAGAATGCTAACCCCCAAGTTGAAAGGTGCCATGCCCTGCTGGATAGATGAAACTCCTCAACAATTCAGTCCTACTGCCAAAGGTATCCAATCACCTCAAGAAAGATGGCAAACAATAGATTGGGTGATGGAAAGAACAAATCAGGTTCTCGAATCTCGAAGATCTCCCTCAAACCCTATGGATCTAAACCTCCTCTAAGATATGGTGTGCCCCCTAGATGCCTGAAACCCTAGATAAATTGGCCTCACTTCTGGATGCCTCCAAATGCTCCACAAAACTGTTAGAATGATAGATCGAGGCTTGGTTACCTCCCTGGTGAAGTCCCAAGTGAAATGGTGAAGATCTGGGCTAGCAAATGACTAAAACCAATTTTTGAAGTTGGCTCCTCTCTTCCAATTCGTCACATGCATCTAATAAATCAAATCACACATGAAACTCCTCATGAATGGAATAGATCTTATGTCCAAGGCCCTGCAATGAAAACCCAGGTGATAGAATCTCCAAAAGCCCTGCCAATCACCTGCAATGAATCTCTCTCCAAGAATAGTGCACCCCCGTTGTTGGAAACCCCCAATGGTGCACCCCCCTTCTCTTCTTGTGCCTGTGGCTAGTGTAGAACCCTCCTACACTGATGTAGCACTGAGCTAGAATGGTGTGGGAGAGTATTTCATCTCCGAGACAAATCTTGGGACAAGCTAGATGGAATCTTTCACGACTGAATCGTCCTCTAGGGTTTGTTAAGTCAAAACCCTCAAAACCCCCAATGCTAGGCTCAATAGATAAAAGCCAGATATCAGAAGATTATCATACATGAATGAATGAGAAGAGGCCCTTGCCCTTCCTTTATACTTTTTTCTCTCCTTGTCCCTCCAAATTGACTTTCATTTTATTAATATTTAATTAATTAATTAAATCACTTTAATCAATTAATTAACCTTTTAACCTCTGAAAAACACCTTATCTCTCCTTGCGGCTTCCCTGGCCACTGAAAGTCACTCCTCACCATCCCATCCTGTAGTGTTTCTTCTTCCAATTCCAATGAGTTATTACATTGAGAGGTTCCTCCAAGTAATGTGCCCAAAATGACCTCTCCAATGAATTCAATTAGCTTATAGCTCAAAATAGTCAAAATCATGGAAATCCTCGAAATACAACAGAACCAAAGCCAACCTGTGCGAAATGGCTCATAATGATGGAATATGATGAGCAATGCAAGTTGGACCCCACAATTCCTCTCAATAACCCCTATACTTGCTATAACATCCATCTGGCTACTTTGGTCATCATAAACCTCTTCACTGTGATGATGTCCCGAAGTGGGGACATTACATAAAACATCCATATTTGGTCTTTAAGCTCCCATGAAGGTATGAGATAATCATTCCCTCATGTGTACCTTTACATTAGGAAAGGTCTTGCAACAACAACAAGTATTCCCTCCAGGGGTTCATAAGTCATAGGGATCATAGAATGTAAATCACATCCAATAATTGAATTACCAAAACATGTGCATCAAACACCCCTTAACCAAGACAAATGCTCAAAGAAATTATGAAATTTGACAATTTAGGTTTGGAGAAGGTCTTAGGGTGTTCTATTGGGCTAACCTCCCTTAAGTTTGGGGTGTTTCCCAGGTGGGATCCAATCCAGGTCATGTATGTGTATGAGGTGGCATGGGGTAAGTGTTTGGGCATGGGTTGTCATAATAATAAGGAAATGTAATTCTTACCTATGGGTTCCTTTGTAGAGGGTGAGATGCCCCTTGTCATAAATGAAAGTGTTTCCTAGCCCATTCATTTCCTTTTATTCTTAGCTTTAGTTCTTTCGATCCTTTTCTTTTGTTCTTCTAGGGAAAATTTGAGGGCCACTGTCATAGCTTGATGACCAGAGGTGACAATGTTATGCACAAATATTTCACGGAGATGAGAAGGTTGGACCATGATGAGACCCCCATTCTCTTGGCTATGCCACCAAGAGCCACTACCCTGGTTTGGTGACCAGATAGGTGGTAGTGTCATACCACTACATGCCCATGGTTAAAATAGGTCAGCTCATGATGAGATCTCCTATTCACCAACTAGTACCTTGAGTGTTTATGTATCTTACGGGTTCCCTTTCCTTACTGAGAAGTTTTTCATTCCTTTCTCGGTAATCCCTAGGTGAATCATCTCAAAGGTTTCAACATTGGATTTTAACTCTTTCCAGATACTTTTACCCTATGGGCCTTTAGCCCCTTCTTCCCACAAGGCAAGGTACAACCCTTCCTAGGGTGGCCAACCAAAATTGCCAAAAAAAGGTAGGGGGAGATGAGAGGAATAAAGATGGAAAGTGGTAAGTATGGAGGGAACAAACGATGACCTTTCACAAAGCCATCCAGTGGCAACCCATCCTAAATGGATATCAACTTACTAGGGCACGATTTCACCCTTCCAGGTATGAACAAGGAAAAGAGCATAATTTCGAAGAAAACGTCATGAAATGAAGAAGAATTCAATGTAACATATTCAAGTGCTTCAAAACTCAGAGTGACACATAACATGATACCCAGACTCATTACCTTGTGGAGCAAGAGTTACTACTACTTGAGGACCAGGCTAGTGGGATGGATACTTATGTTGTTGATAAATGGAATGCACTGAAGAAAAGAGGGGCCCTTCAGGTCCATTCTCAAGTCATTAGGCTATCGGTAATCCATGTCTAGGACTTGTGGGCTTCAAGACATTATCTCCTTAGTTATCCCTAAAGTAGAGGATAACATCTTGCTCCAACTCGGGGACATGTTCTCACTGTAGAGTGCATGAGAACCTCAACATCTATGGTATGACTTGTGCATGTTAAATCTCAACAAAGGATATTACTAATCCTTAGGGTGGTGATATCACCCCTTGTTCATATATGATATGGTAAAATAAATAGCATCTATAATCTAGCATATGATCATGAGCATACATATATTCAAGTGAGACAAAATAATATGAAAGTGCAACTACAATTATGCTAACATGATATGCAGATGACATGTACAATGGATGCAAATTCCTACCTACCCCTACTTACATGTTGGTTGAATGCTAGGTGTAGTCAAATAACCAGTGAAATCATCCTAGTAATATCTCATAATACTTGCCTCTGTGCTTCATCATATACCAAAACAATGACAACTTAAGCACAAAAATAACATGAGTTAGAGAACCTATCATATCATTGGAAATCCTAAAGTCTAGCTATGGAGGTGGGAGGGAGGGACGAAATTATGCCAAGTTACACTTCTATGAAAGTACTCAATCCATCTCAGAAAGGGATCATGAAAAATCAAAGGCTCAAAAGACTAACTCAAAGAGTCTGAGGGTTGGCTACCTTGGATGTCATCACATCTTGAGGTCTAGGAAGAGACTAGCAAGAATCTATAGGATGTTTAGAATTTTTTTAAGGGAAAGATGAAAGAATGAGATAACAAAATTCTTCTTAAGGTATTCAACCTACCCTTGAATTCTAAAAGAAGGCTTTGCCCTGAAGCAAACTCAAGACAAGGGACATGTTTCCCAACTACAACCTTGGTGACATAGCAAGGTAAAGTATTTGAAGGGAGATGGAAAACCTTGTCACAAGTACCCTTACTCAAACAAACAACGTCCTTATCCCTATCAAGATCTGAGCACAATAGTTATTGATAATCTTCTTCATAGAATAAATCCAAGTGCTCTCTTGGCACATGCTAATTTTGGGAAAAATCGAAGAAGTTTTGAAGGAATAAAATAAGTGCCAGAAAATAGGGGAGCATGCAGGGAATAAAGGAAAAGCAGTGCCAGAAAAAGAGGAAAAAGTAGCACCAAGAAAAACAGTTACAAAGTGGACAAACTGTTGCAGAGTAGTTGGAAAGAGGACAAGAACCAACTTGGAGAAATGGTTGGATCAAGGACCAGCCGAGATTAAGTCAAGGAGAAAGTGGACAAACCTAATCCACTTAGGGCTTTGTCCTAGTTTTGTATAAGTAGAATGTATTAGGAATGAAAAGGTTGTTGGTTGTTATCCTTTTTGGTAGACATATGTATTGTTGAGATTGTGTTAGGTATTTTTGGGTCGAGTAGAATATCTTGCTAAGAGACTTTAGTGTTCCATGGAGATTGAATGTAATGGAAGAATAATTATACAATGCGAAGCACTAGATTTGCAGAGAATATGAATAAACATCCCAAGTAATAAATATTGGTGGATGTAGCCCCAGTGGGGTGAACCATGATATATTTGTGTTTTATGTGACTGTATGCAGTGTCCATGATTGTATTTTATTTAATGCATTTTTTATGATGAATATGTTATATGGTAAAGGAATGAACACTACATAGTAATAATAAGCTAATGGAATCCGTAGAATGACACTAAATAAATGAATGTTATAGCTAGTGTTTAGATCATAATATTGTGTTACAGTAGACAAATGCTTGTCATTGAATACATGTGGTTATGATGGTTAATGAATTCCTATTAGAATAGTTGTAAAAATGGTATGGAGTGAGATATAATGAGGGTTTGAAGATTAATAATGAGTAGCTTAAATGCCTCTGAGAGAAACACATCCCATCCCCGGGCTGTAGATATATGAGTCCTGCGACCACCCATAAAATCCATCTCGGGTCAGACTGCACAGTTCACTTCGTGCACTGTGTTTCCTTATGGTATCCATAAGGGTCGATGGTAGAAGGGTTTGTTGGTAATATTGTAGATAGAACCTAGGTCAGCCCATAGTAAACCTAACAATTGTTCTGTTTTCGGTTGGAAGTGACAAGATTAGATCTGGAGGGATGCATCAAGTAATATAGGGTGAGGGCTTAAGATAGGAAATGTTTTTAGGTTGGAACCCCATGAAAGAGGATATTGAAAGATGGTTGATAGTCCAGGAACTAGATTTTCCCATAAAGATAATAGAAGCTCTAGGTTTATTGCAAGATGGTATTTGGGGAGATACGTATTCAGTGAAATACACGATAGTTTATTTTGTGGTTTTCCCATGCTATTAAAGGAGTGGATAACATATTTGAAAGATACCCATCCGAAAAATAGAGTTAGATCAGTGGAGTGGACAAAAGAAAGTATCATGCCATTGAAAAGGGTAAATAACAAATTCACCCGCGCAATATATTTCTGGCTAGACAACATTGTAGTGGGGTATATTACTGAGTTTGTAGTAGATACATCAAAGTCTTACAGTGTATAAGAGAAGGATTTTCTTAAGGTTCCAAGGAGAAGGTACATCATATCGTTGTACACTTCGATAAATAGATTATTGCATGATAAAGGGGTATTAACTATGGAATTAGACAACTAAACTACCTTGCGTGCATGGGGGAGTTAGGGGAAAATTGATGAAGGTATGATATGGAGGGGTAAATGGATAGAGAAGAGCACAATAATGAGAAATATCCCATTATGAGGGATCAAGAGGATATCCAGGAAATTATGCAGAAGGAAGGAATGACGCGCAGTGCAATACCCTACCAGTATAAACTCAATAAGAAGAAAAGAGCAGTAGTTGAGAGGGAAGGCTTGGAGAGTGAGGAAGAAGAGGTAGAAGATATTAGTGTTGTTGAGCACATTGAAGAAATACTACATGCCAAATATGAAATAAATACTAAAGGAGCGATATCTAATGAGGAATCAAATACCCCTATCCAGATTCGAATCAATGCAGAACCTACAACCCCATGTACGATTAACACATCAACAAAGAAAGAGTTCTTTAGAGAACCAGTGATTGACGATCAAAATAATCTAGGAGATCAGACTAGAAGTGAGGGTACAATTGAAAGTACCAATAGTAGTATAGGTAGTGGTACAAGTGGAAGTACCAGTAGCAACACCAATGGGAGCTCAAGTCCGAAGAAAAGTACACAGATAGTAGTACCATGTAGAGTAAGTGCAACACATTTGACAATGGAAGGCATAGATCCAATGATAAGATTACGATATTTTCATGGGGATGGATCAAAAGAGGCAGAGAAGAACCTATTTATGTGGGAGTGAATACGGGAAGCAAAAAGAGTAACTGAAAAGGGAAAAAATGTAGCACAGTTAGCAATAACATCCAGAAACCGTGCACTGGATTGGTACATGAACCTAGAAGTAAAACATCCACATGGTGTGTTGGAAACAGTAGTAGAGATCAAGAAGGCAATTATCATTGAGTTTCAGAGTCTAAAATTAGAGGATCAATTTATCAATGAGATGATTGAGGTTATACAAAAACCATGAGAATATGTATGGGACATTGATCAGAAGTTCAAGACACTAAAAGGTAAATTGAAGTATCACATTTATGACATGAAGCATGAACAATTGTTTATAAATTCTCTATTACCACATTTCAAATATCCATTGAGATATCATAAATTTCAAAACCAGGAAGAGGCACTACAAGAAATTATTCAACTAGAGGAGAATCAATATAAGAAGACAGATCCAGCCATAGAGGAGGTTAAAGAAGATCTGAAGAACTTGATAGTGCGGATGGACTAGAATAAGAGTAGAGAGAAAAGAGAAGTAGTATGGTGTACCATGTGCAAATCAAAGGGACATCACAAGAACGAGTGTCTGACATTTGCGCAGTACCTGGGAGTAGGGATGCCAAATCCTTTGCCTACAAGAGGGCCTTGGTGTGAAATATGTAAGACACATGGACATGATCCTTATCACTATCCTATGATGCAGAAGTAGAAGATAGAACCGAAGAGTACTTTCTGTAACTTTTGTAAATCAATGGGCCTTTTGAATAAAGAAATTGTAGAACTCTGGATTTGATGAAGGAAAGAACCTCTGATGCATATAGGAGGCAAGATGATATGATGGCGGGACAAACTGTGCCTCATTTTGGCAATGCGAACAATTTCAAGTAGGGCCACAGTTTCAGCAAACCTCGCAGTATAATCAGGCAGCACAATATCATCAACATAACATGGATCCATAGGGGAACAAAGGAGGATTCAAAGGTAGAGGAAGAAGGCCTATTATCTTCCATAATTTTCAACAACAAGGACATTATTTCAGAGACTTCCCTCAACCAGCAACAACATGTATGTAATGTCGCGCAACATATCACATTACATAAGAGTGCCTGAAGTTAATGACGAAGATCTAGGAGAAGAGGAATCTAAACAGCTATAATGTTCAGTGGATTGTTGCAGAAATAAGGGATTGTGGGAGAAACATCAATATAGTGACTAGAAGAGGATTTAAGACAGGAGCAGATGTGTTGGATTAGAAGAAGGGATCTTAGTGTTGGATTAGAAGAAGGGATCTTAGTGTTGGATTCAGAGGAACACTCATCCATAACAATAGATTGATGCAAAGAAGGAGAAGGAAAATTTCAAGGAAGCAAATAAGGAATTTATGAAGAAGAATGAATAATCCACATCAAACAGTGTGTCAAGGTATGATACTACTATTTTTGTATGCCTCGATATTTGAATCATACTTACAAAGGAGAGCAAATAGATAAATTAAGTAACTTAAAGAATTTCCTAGAATATTGCTTTAAATTACTTAATGATAAGAATGCCACGGATTTGTTTAAAAATATACTTGAGAAATATAGCATAGAAGAAGGGGTAGGAACAAAACCTAAGAATATTAATCAAGTCCATAGAAAGAAAATAACTAGCAGCAAGTTCATATTGAATGCAAATACATGATACTTTAATATGGGAAATCTTATTCTAGACTTAGGATCACATGTCAACATTTTTCCAAAGAAGACTTGGGAAGCAATGGGAGAACCTACACTAGGGTATTCCAATATCCAATTGAAGTTAGCAAACAAAGAGAGACTGATTCCCATAGGTATATTTAATAATACAACAATGGATCTATATGGTGTGTGCACGACAACATATTTTGAAGTAATGGATATGGTGGATGAGTCTATACCATTTCCAACACTATTGGGAATTGATTGGCCCTTTGACAGTCATGCCATAATTAACTTGAAGACTAGAATGATGACATTTGAAGCTAGGAACTTTAGGGTAGTAGCACCTTTACATCCCTCAGATTGAAAAAGATATGTGGAACCTGTGCCTGACAGTGTTCTAGAGGATGATGTCAACCAGTTGTATAGGACCACTGCACTAGAGGAAGACTGTGTGAATCCAAGTGCATATGGAGTACTTAGTTGGAGGGGTATCAATTTTGATATTTCAGATTCAGATACTGGATTAGAAAAATGGCAACGAATATTGCATGGAGTTTCTACTAGGAGGTGTGCCAGAGTTACACGCGCAGTAATATGGGTTGGGATAGAAGTAAGACAATTTCCTACATTTACTGAAGAGGACAATTTAGAAAAATTCCTCACAAAGTTTGAATTAGAGGTTTTGGATAGTCATAGATAACTAGTGTTGGATATAGCACTAAGGGACACACCTGCACGATGGTGGGGTGTGCATGAGGAGGTAATCTAGGACTGGTATTGGTGTAAGCGACTGATGCACATAAGATTTGGTAGGAGGACCCTTACAAAAGTATGATGGAAGAGGGAACCCAAGACATCATATAAATGATTGTGTCACTAACTAAAGATTGGTAACACCAATGGAATGGATGAATTATTTTTTTCATACATTGGAAGGAATACATAGAAATTGGTACAAGGAGAAGGAGCTGTGCAGAGAAACTATGAGTCGGAGCACAATGCAGCAAAAATTTATTAAGACATTTACATTTGAAAGTGAGAATTCATGGGTGGATATGGCATTACAGAGTATGAAAAGGAAGATATTTGAATAATATGGGGTAGATACAGTGACAACAGACATATATTATAGAAAACAAACACTTGCGCAATTAGTTTACTGGTATCAGGTCGTAGAGGAGGAAGAAGTAGAAGACAACCCACGTGACGTACATATAGTAGAAGGGGAAGGAGAAAGAGGGTTAGAAGGATCTCAGTTACAATCAAAATAATTTCCTGCACCAATGAGGACTAAGAAGGTCACTATTGGGACCGAAGAGAAACCCAAGATAACCAACATTGGAGACTACTAGGATAGTGAGAGGAAAAGATAACTGAATTACTGCAGGAATATAGTGACTTATTCCCAACCACATTTTCAGAGATGAAAGGGGTAGTAGGAGAACTTGGGGAGATAAAGATACCCCTCAAAACATATGCAAGACTAGTGAGACAGAGACCATACATATTAAATCCCATATATAAGTAGAAGGTTAAGTCAGAAATTGGCAGAATGCTAGAGGCAAGAATCATAGATCCTGTGGAATAATCAAAGTGGATTAGTCCAATGGTGGTCTAGGAAAAGAAGACTAGAGGGATTAGGATATGTGTGGATATGATAAATTTAAATGATGCATGAATGCATGATCCTTTTCCTACTCCATTTACATATGAAATTTTAGAGAATGTGGTAGGAGAGGAAGTCCACTCCTTCATAGATGGATTTTCAGGTTACCATCAGATCATAATTTCTCCGAAGGACAGGTACAAAAACACATTTGCAACAGAGTGGGGTGTTGGCGTGGAATTGATCAGACCGGGGTCCTTCTCAAGTTACCAGAAAAAGGCATTGAGTAGTCTAGAGCACTGACATTTTCATCTCCTCCGAAGAGAAGAAGTCTCACCTGAAGCACAACTAAGACAGAAAGATAGGGAAGGGCGAGGAGAATACTTAGGTGGGTTTCCAGAACCTTCGATATTCACCACGATCTTACAAAAGATAGACTAACTACAAAACATATCGGAACTCATTCATACTGGAACTAAATATACTCAATTTGTGAAAGAATTTGTAAACAAAGATATCATATTGATCTTATCAAGCATAAAGAAGTACTGCAAAGAGACAATTCATACGCATAAAAACAAAATGACACATTATATTTCAAAATTTTAGGTCCTTCTTCATCTATTATCATCAGAGCTTATCAGGTACAATCTCAGAGATACAAATCAGTACTATGTTACAACCTTCTGGCTCGAGACTCATGTCACAGAGCTCTATCTACCCTTTTTCCCAAAACTATATACAAAATATAATTACAGAACCTTTTCTCAACTACACCAAACCAACCATAGCCAACAATAATAGCTAAAAACCTAACCCTCTTACAATAATATGCATCTCATATATAGGCTGAGTGAGATCTTCTGGCTTTGGACTTGCATGCTTTCTTGTTCTGTTGTAACTGCTTTTTCCTTGTTGGTGTTGGAGTGTCCCTTTTTGGAACCGATTTTTGTTTCTTTACTTGCTCCATTGTCCAACTCTTTTGTAGCTTGCGCAAATCGTCTTTGACCAAAACTGGGACTGTATTCCTTCTTGCATGGATTCAAACCCAAAATTGAAGGGCCCAACAGGCTTCGACCAAAAGCCTTGACTCACCCTCGATTCAAGTACTTGGCTCTTTTGTGGCTTCTATGAGTTCTTGTTTCTTTCCCTTGTCCTCCTTCTCCACTTTTCTTTCATCTTCTGCTTGTGCTTTCTCTTTTTCTACCTCTTCAAAGAAAGGGCCCAAATTTGGGACCAACTCTATGGCCCACTTCCTAACTTCCTAGAAACTCTCGATTTTATCATGCCACTTCTTGGCAAGGAGTGAGGCCTCAGCTATAAATTGTTGAGTCGCATGTGTGATACATCCTTTGGGCTTGGATGCGACTGGAGAGTTTTATTCAGAGTTGGATATAGCATCTACCTGATGCATTTGCATATACAATTTCTGGAAAAGAGGTCTAAATTCACACAACTCCTTCTTGGCTACAGATTGCACCTCAAATAGAGCATTCAACTCATTGTATGTTTGTCGGATTTGATCGAATTTCTCTTGTTGCTCCAGTGGATCCATGGTGACTACAACTTCCTCATTGAGAAACTGTATTCTTGCACACACATCCTCTAAAGTTTGGTTGCGCCTTGCAATAATTCCCATCTACTCATTAACTTCACAAAATATCTTTCTGTGCTCGGTTGTGTTCTTGTGTAGTGCTGCTCGAGCATTGTTACCTTCCAGTGCTATTTTCTCCATCTTCTCATGCAGGTTATGAGATTGTTGCTTTGCCTCTTGTTGACTCAGCCGCAACTACACTTCCATCTTCTCTGCACGACTAACCAACTGTGACCATGCTCCCTCGAGTAGCTCGATTTGATGTTTAGGTTCTCCTACAGCACTGGAATCTGGTAGCTGTGGTGCTATTTTCCTTATTTTCGACCAAGCTTCTCCTAGACTCTTTATAGATTCTTTTGTGCCTAGATCTTGGCGTATTGTTCTTGTGTTTTACATGCTTAAGAAAGGAGTGCTTCCTACATTGCGAACTCTGTGGTGCTTTTGGCTTGCTGGATCCTCTGCTCTAGTTGACCAGTTGAGGCTCTGATCATTCCGACTAGTTGTGTTGTTTGCCACTGTGCAAGGTCAGCGGAAGAAGGTGTGAATTCCCTAGGTACTGGGACCTGCAGTGGAATTCCATTGGTCATTGAATTCTCGGAAGGTGTCTCCACCTCGTCTTCTCTTGTAGTTGGTCCTGGCGCAAGCCTCAACCTCAATGCTGATGGAAGGAATGTTAGAACATTTATTTTGTCCATGCATAGTTGCAACAACTCTGTACACTGCTGAGGGTTTTGGAGGAATAGCTCCATTTGTTCTTGTATCGATGTTGTGCTTTTTCCTAAGGTCATCTCAGGTTCCTTATGAATCTTTGGTATCTCTGTCTGTTTGTGGACCTTAGCTTCCAAGGTTGTGCTTCCAATATCACCCTCAACCTTGGTCATTGAGGAAGTGCATTGAGGACATAGAAATTGAAGCTTCAGTCCTGCTTGCATCTCTGTTGAAGATAGAGTGTCTTGAATTGGCACAAAGGGTATAATTTTTTGGTTATGGGATTCAGGGTTCGGCCCAGTGATTTCTAGCCTCTACTCAGGTATTTCTGGGTTTGGACCAGGAAGTTGTGGTCTCTGCTCAGGTATCCATAGGGGATCCAACTGCATGGGTTCGGGATCGACAGTTTGGGATGGAATGTCGGTTTCTGGAGGTAGCGACTGGGGTTTTAGTGGTGATGGATGTTGCTCAGTGATGATGGTGGTGGATGGAGTGGTGTCAGGCGCAGGTTCATCCTGGATGTCTATAAGGTGGGTTGCTCGAGTCGTTGAGAGAGTGTGAGGAATGGTGGATGAAATGGGTTGGGCGTTTAGAACCTTGCTCAGGGAAATCCTTGTCCTAGGTTTCTTGGTCATTGGATCTGTGATGAATTCAACACTGAGAATTTTGTTGACATCTTTACCTATTAACATAGCTTTCTCTAGAATCTACAGGAACATAGGTAGTGTTCTCTTCTTGCACTTCAGTGGCTGCATCTCTTCCTCCTCGCCAAAGTTCTTCTGTACTGGGGATTCTTTCTTCTGTACCTCCGGGCACGAGATCGGTCCTACCCCTACTTCCTGATCCCTCTTATTCAGAAGCTCTGCAGGCAGAAGGTACAACATCCTCGACTTGCACGAATTGTGTCTAACTCCAGGCCATGGCATAACCTCCTTATCGAAGGCTTCCTCATCTAAGTAGAATGGAAGCATGCATGAGTGGAGGTCCTCTCTATTGGCACACCTTGGCCACACAAATGTATGGTGGAAGTTCATGCTAAATGAAATGTTCTGTGTGTTGTAGTTGAGAAATTCATGTGGAATATGCAATCTCTGTGTTGCGTCGAGAAACTTGTTATACCGTTTGGAGAACTTCATTTTGTTAAAGGTGGTTCTTCGAGTCCGACCTTGAGTGCCAAGGCTCAAACATATTTTCCAATAGCCCTTTATCTTCTGGAGACAATGGTATTTCGGTGAGTGGCGTCCACGTCAACATTGCGAAGGAAAGAAATAAGTAGTCATAGGTTAAAGTACACCCCTTCTCCTGTGCTTCCTCATAGGCCACCAGGAATTCCTCTAGTAAATAGTTGCACCAGTTGAAGACAGCGCCATTGGCGCAAAAATATGCCACTGATAGAGCATCCAATTTACACTCTCCTTTATAGTAAGACCTCATGACCTTTCTAGAAATTATATAACAACCGTTTTGTACTATCTCAGGTAGTATGGGGTCGATCTTGGTTGTGTGCCCCCCCCTCTATGTATGAAACTGCTCATATAGAATGGGCTCCTCCTTCTTCTTTCCATGCTTATTGGGACCCTGAAAACCTTTGGACATGTCCTCACCTTCGATGGACAGCACTATAAGCTAGTGGATGTCCTCTGCGTGAATTGGATATCTCCTATCCAACCACAGGCTTCTATCATGTACCCTGCTGATGAGAAACTTGGTACACTTCGCAACTTCCCCAATGGTGCCGAAAACTGATAAATCCCTGAGGTTCATGATGGTAGAGTTGAACAGATTGATGAACTTTGGATTTGGCATAAACTCCATGCCTACCAACTTGTCTGTCAGGGAATAGAACACTCTAGAAAACATCAATGTTCATCTAAGGGAATAGAACCTGGTCTGTCAAGTCAAGGTCGAGGAGCTTGACTTGCTCGAACTTCTCTTTGAGATCTCCCATGATCTCAACCTGGGGGTCACAAGGCTCATCTGGTACTGCATCCTTCGAAATGACACTTCTGCTCCCTGTAGCTCTCAACATGGTGAGTATGAACTATCAGTAAATTCCACAGGAAAAACAAGGATTGGGGATTGTAACTGAGGGTCGAGGGATTACACAGGTTTTCTCATGATTCAGAATTTGTAAATCACTAAGTTCTCTCTGGGAAACAATGTGTCCTACACTGAATTCACAGAACCTTATACCCGGGCTTAGCTAGCAAGTTCTATAATAACTTCTATTCATCATTAATCCTATAGGCACAACTTGGATTTGAGTTACATCCATTAGGACTGGTTAATGGGGTAAATCTATTGGGTGATCTCAACATTTACTAGAAAATTTGGTTAGGGAAATATCCGATAGCAAACCTTACCATTTAACGGATGAGAAACCTGGCGTGAATATCGATGACATCTTCATGTATCCCGACTTTATGGTTTAACAAAATTCAGAAGGGGTATTGTAGCGGTAATAAAGGATGTGAATGGATTAGGTTCATCTGGCACATGGACTAGGATTGAATCTGGATTCACTCTCCCTCCAACCACAAAGAGGTCCCCATCATATTTAATGACTGTCATTAATATCTTCATGGTTGTTCTGATTCTACACTGTTGAGTAAGCAGTTCTACATCAAAGAACACTTAAACAGAAAAAATGAACTACATGTCGTAGTGCAACAATGCACTCTTCGACTTTGTTAACAGAATTCACAGAAATTGAAAAAAAAAACTCAAATATAACTACTATGCATGCTCCTTTGGACTGGAGAAACAATCTTTTAGCTCAGATCTGAGACATATAGGGTTTTAGGCGAGCACCATTCACCCATCCTGGCCGCAACATACCATCCAGTTGTGTGAGTCTGAGTGCTCCTGAAGGTCGGATCTCCGCAACTATCAATGGTCCCAACCAATGCATGCACAACTTGCCTAGATGTTTCTGGTACCGACTGTCATAAAGTACGACCTTATCTCCTTGCACAAATGCTTTGGTCTTAATGTGTCTATCATTCCAAGCTTTCTACCCTGCTTTCTCAACTGACTGATGGAAGTCTGCTAAAAGCCTGGTCTCTTCAATTTCTTGCAATTCCATGAGCCTCTGTGAAACTAATTCATCCTCCAACATGTGTGTAATATGTGCATTGTATAAACTCAAAGAAATGAATTATGTAGGTACCACAACCTCTTTCCCATAAGCTAGCTGAAATGGAGTGTACTTATGGAGTTTCTTTGTGGTTGTCCTGTGAGCCCATAAAATTGTTGGGACTCTGTCATCCCAATCCTCCCTGTTTGCACAACAAACCTTCATTAATCCTCTCTCCAAAATCTTGTTAAACGCCTCTATTGTTCCATTGGCTTGTGAATGATAGGGACTACTTTTATGATGTTGAATCAAGAACTTTGTTCTAATCCTTGTTATTATACTACTGATAAAAATACCTCCCTGATCACTGGTCAGACTCCTAGGACATCCAAATCAAGTGATAATATTTTCAAAAATGAACCTAACAGCAGTATCAATCAACCAATCCTAGACAACTATTGTCTCATCCCAACGCGTAAGGTAATCAATTGCGGTAATAATATACTTATCCTTTGAATGCCTAGCAGTGGGTTTGATCGGCCCAATGAAGTCAACCACCCATTTCTCAAATTCTTGTAGAAATCGAACTTGTTGAAGAGGAAATCCATCTCGCCGTGATGGCTTACCCACTCTTTGACAAACGTCACAAGATCTAGCATAGACCTTTTTATCCTTGAAGAATGTGTCCCACCATAGTCTAGCTTGGAGGACTTTCTGTGCAATGGACTTTCCCCCAACATGGCCACCTGCAACTCCACTGTGGCACTCCCACAATATGTCTTGTATTTCATGATCTAAGACACATCTCCTGAGCATGTTATCTAGTCCCAACTTATACAATTTCCCCACAATCAATTGATAGTCCACTGCTCTAACCACCATATGACATTACTGAGTTGCGGAGTACGTTTCTGGGCAAGCCCCTGTACTTAAGAAGGCTTCTATGTATTCCAGGTATTATGGTACGACCTCAACCTGGAATAGGTCTGCATCTGGGAGTTGATCATCGACTGTTCCGCCACTTTTTCCTGACTCTAATCTAGACAGGTGATCAGGCCCTACGTTGCATCTTCCAGGTTTAATGATTACTTCAAAAGAAAATTCCTGAAACAGTAACAACTTTTATCACATAAAGTTGTCATGGGTCAATTTTCTCCTTAGGTTTTAATTTTTACCCATTAGTCTTTTAAGTTTGTTTTAATTTTCTCTTTATGATTTTCTTAGGTTAGTCTGAACAAATAAAGGCTTGGGACTTGGTTCACATTTTGACACACACCTACCCTAGGTTCATTTTGTGGTTTATATCCTTGACTCATCACTTGACTTAACAGCCAACACTATCAACCCCATGACTCTACAAACCTAACAAGTCTCTCCATCCATTCATATGAAATTATTTCATTCTCTCCACTCTATCCCTTTGCCCGTTAAGGAGTCAAATCAAACTTTGTAAAGTGTGTTGCCAACTCACTAGGCGCTTTTGTAGTGCATCTTTGTACAATCTTCCTTTTATCATCATTCACAATAATGAAGGTGATGTCATGTCTTTTATTATTTTCAGCACCCTTGTCTTCATAATTTTATTGTTTTCAGCACTCTTGTCTTCATAAGGAATATAATTTAAAAAAAAAAACAACTAAAGATGAAATAACCCTTTTATCCAACAATAATATTGATCTTAATAAAATAAAAATTCATTTCTGGACATAATTATAAAATCTTACCTCATTTTATGGAAATTTTGTAATGATGATAAATGTTCATTACCATTCACCTTCATCTAGCAGAGGATGAATTCTAAATTAAATAAGTTCATTCAAATACTGAAGAAGTTACATTTAAATGGAAAAACTCACAAAGATTTGCATGGCATTCACATGAGAAAACACATACCAAGGAGCATTAACATATGAACCTCTGGTAAGAACATTCAAGACTTCTACATGATAATTTCATTAAGCTTACAAGGCCTGGTGTAAATATTTTTCCCAGAAATAAATAAAAAATAAAACAAGTCATCCAACTGATAACAACATGCTAGGAAATAAAATTAAATCATAAACTAAAAACAAACCAAAACCTAGAATTGGTTGCAAAAGGTCTCGAATGCTGAAGGCTGGAGTGAAATCCTCAATTGTTGCCTTGAAAACTGGATCCATATCCTGTTAATGATTGAGTGCATGAAAATCTGTGATATGGAGCTGATTTTGTGCCTAAAAGTCTGGGATATGGCTGCCACATAATCACCCAGTTTCGACCCTTAAAATCTGAAGATACTGATTTTTTTGCCTAAAAAACTGTAACTAATCCTCCAATGTTGATTTTCTGTCTTAGAATCTGGAGTGCTCTGCTTCCACTTACCCTGGAATGTAATACAGTGATGCATATACAAATAAAGTTACACAAGTACTCTCACCATCATCAGATAAACTTACAATAGTCCATGGATAAAAATTGTTCCAATGAAAATCAACCACCTTATCCCTATGGCCTGTATGCTGAAAGAAAAGTCCAGGCGATNTATGGCCAACAGAGTTCTGACAGTGTCTAACCTTGCTACTGGAGCAAAAGTTTCACCATAATCCGTACCTGGTTGTTGTGAGAAGCCTTTGGCAACAAGTCTTTCTTTGTGCTTTTCAATCTGTCCTTTTTCATTTAGTTTGGTTTTGTAAACCCACTTGACACCAATAATTTTCTTGTGTCTTTGCAAATCAAGAAGATCCCATGTCTTGTTCTTCTCAATGGAGTCAATTTCTTGGTTCATGGCTTGAACCCAATGTGGCTCCTTAGCTGCTTCCTTAAAGGATGTAGGTTTACATGACATTAAAGAAAAAAGATTGTGTTTCTCAAAGTCATCCAACTGCTGATGGATTTCTCTCAAACTTCGAGTTCTCTGATTCTGGGATTCAGAGAATGATTCTCTGCTGGAAGTTGAGTTATCCTGTGAGTTATCTGGTTGTCCTTGGACTTGCATTCTTGGAAGAATGGTTTGAGGTACTTTCTTTTCTGAAGTTTCTGTGTTTTCAGAACTTGGCAGCAATGGATTTTGACTGTCCACTTGCTGAGTTTCAGAATCATTCCAGAATTTATTTTCCAGAAAGTGTACATCTCTGCTGAGAATTAATTTCTTGGTGATGGGATTGTAAAGCCTGTAAGCTTTAGCTNCCTGTGATTTTCGAGAATATCGAATCATCCACAGAATTTTGTATCCAGAATTTCGCTTTGTTTTCTTTGGTTCTCAGAGTTGCCTGAGCAATTCTCTGCGCATTTGTCATGGCAGTGAGGGCGGATGGATCTGGTTCCACATATCCAAGATCCACTGGTTCCCAACACTCTTGTGCTTCCAAGAACGACTTCATTCGAAGAGACCAGAACTCATAGTTCTTTCCCAGAAGAATCGGACCCTGAGTTGGTCCTAGGTTGCTAGTTGATGCCATTTCAAAAAAGAAATTGCAGAAGAAATAGAGGGAAAAATTCGTATTTACCTCCGATCTCAGAAACACCGATTTGCCAATGACCGATGGGAGCTTATCGGGCTTGAAGTGGCCCTTGGTCTCCTTGCAATGTGACCACGCGCTTTAATGTTAAGGCGCTACGGGCTTTTCCCATTCTTTTGTCTTTCAAAATGTCGAAACGCGAAAGACGCCTTTGGGTAATTCAACGGTCCAGATCTTATGTGATCTGACGGTCCAGATCTTATCGGGATATCACGAATCAGGATTTCGCGAGTTCTGATGTCAAGTGTTTCTGACTCCTTGATTCCCTGATCCTCGATTTTCCGATGGCGCTGTCCTATCGGGACTTTTCCCGATGGCTCCGATCTGCGACACGCGTCCTCAACAGATGGACGGTCGTGATCTCTCCTCACAATTTCGCGATTTGATATGTCCTGGACGTCTCGTCTCCAGGATTCGCAAAATGTCGATGCCCCGATTGACTTATTTGACGAGATGACGTCAGCTAGGCCCCACGACGGAGTTTACTTCCTGTCGGGATTTCGGAATTCGGAGTTTTGAAGTGCTTGAGTTTCTTGTCCTCAAGAATCGCGATTTGCCGAATCCCGATATACCGATGGCCCTTTTCCTTGTCGGAACTTTTCACGAGTCCTCGGATTTACGCCACGCGTCTGGGAGTGATGGACGATCCTGATTCCTCCTCGGGATATTGCGGTTAGCGATGCTCCAATTTTCTGTCAACTTGAAACTCCGAATGTCAATACGCTGATGGCGCCCTCGATGTCCACCACGTGTCCAGAAGATATCGACGGCTAAGATCTGATCGGGATTTCGCGTATCGCGATTTCGCGAGTTGCGATGTCAAATTTCTTTGACAACTTGAAACCCCAAATGCCGAAATGTCGACGATGCGTTGATCCGCTGCCACCTGTCCTCTGAGATGGACAACTCACTATTCTTCTCGGGATTTCTCGATATCGCGTATCGGAGTTTTGGAGTGCAATATTTTGCGCGTCCAACTCGTGATTACTGATATTACGGTGGAATAGGATCGCGCCACGTGTCTCTTGATGGACGGTCAAGATGACGATGGGATTTCTCAAGTCAAAAGTCCTCTGGTGCGCTCTAGAGGGTTAAACCTCGTGCACTTTCTCTCTGATCCAACGGTTGTCAGGTCTCTGCGCAAGATCGGATGGCTGAAATGCTTTCGCCTTTTCCGCGCTTTCTTGTTCCCTTGTGAACTGGTTTCCCGCCTCTGATCCGTTCGGAAGATGAATCTTACGGCCTCAGTGGCTGTGTCTTGCGTGTTTGACGCGATCTTTGCCGAATTTGACGGAATTTCTCTTGTGGAAGAAAAGATTCGTGAATCTTTCAAAGATTTGAAAGAATCGCACAACTTCTTCGTTATCTGCTACAATCTTCGACAGATTTGAGCGAATTTCCAAGAATCTTTAAACGATTCTGCCTTCTGCATGAATCTTTAATGAATTTACGTGAAATCTTCAAGTTCTTTAAACTTTCTTTTGTTCTGCAGCTCTTCTGTGTCAATTTTTGACGTTTCTTGAAAAAATTGTGCAGGTTTCTTTAAAGTTTCTTCTTCTGCGTTCTCTGCTTCCTCGTTCTTTTGAGCGAAGTACGCTCTGCAACCTCTACAAGCTTCCTACGACGATCTTTAAAGAGTATTATGAACAGCTCTCCAAGCCTTGTGAAAAGGCTGTGACGCGTGCTCTCAAGATCCGTAGGGCTCTGCGCTGTGGGGTTCGAGTTGCTCTCCGGATTGTGTGAAGAGGCTTACACCTGACGCTCTGATACCATGATAAATTGTGAAGCAAAGAGAGATGCAGAGAGAAGAGAATAGAACAGTATATTGAAATGTATGAAGAAGTACAGAAAGTACAGAACGTAGAACTCTGATACAATGTAAGATGGTTGAGCTATATATGNCCTGTGATTTTCGAGAATATCGAATCATCCACAGAATTTTGTATCCAGAATTTCGCTTTGTTTTCTTTGGTTCTCAGAGTTGCCTGAGCAATTCTCTGCGCATTTGTCATGGCAGTGAGGGCGGATGGATCTGGTTCCACATATCCAAGATCCACTGGTTCCCAACACTCTTGTGCTTCCAAGAACGACTTCATTCGAAGAGACCAGAACTCATAGTTCTTTCCCAGAAGAATCGGACCCTGAGTTGGTCCTAGGTTGCTAGTTGATGCCATTTCAAAAAAGAAATTGCAGAAGAAATAGAGGGAAAAATTCGTATTTACCTCCGATCTCAGAAACACCGATTTGCCAATGACCGATGGGAGCTTATCGGGCTTGAAGTGGCCCTTGGTCTCCTTGCAATGTGACCACGCGCTTTAATGTTAAGGTGCTACGGGCTTTTCCCGTTCTTTTGTCTTTCAAAATGCCGAAACGCGAAAGACGCCTTTGGGTAATTCAACGGTCCAGATCTTATGTGATCTGACAGTCCAGATCTTATCGGGATATCGCGAATCAGGATTTCGCGAGTTCTGATGTCAAGTGTTTCTGACTCCTTGATTCCCTGATCCTCAATTTTCCGATGGCGCTGTCCTATCGGGACTTTTCCCGATGGCTTCGATCTGCGACACGCGTCCTCAACAGATGGACGGTCGTGATCTCTCCTCACAATTTCGCGATTTGATATGTCTTGGACGTCTCGTCTCCAGGATCCACGAAATGCTGATGCCCCGATTGACTTATTTGACGAGATGACGTCAGCTAGGCCCCACGACGGAGTTTACTTCCTGTTGGGATTTTGGAATTCGGAGTTTTGAAGTGCTTGAGTTTCTTGTCCTCAAGAATCACGATTTGCCGAATCCCGATATACCGATGGCCCTTTTCCTTGTCGGAAATTTTCACGAGTCCCCGGATTTACGCCACGCGTCTGGGAGTGATGGACGGTCCTGATTCCTCCTCGGGATATCGCGGTTAGCGATGCTCCAATTTTCTGTCAACTTGAAACTCCGAATGTCAATACGCTGACGGCGCCCTCGATGTCCACCACGTGTCCAGGAGATATCGACGGCTAAGATCTGATCGGGATTTCGCGTATCGCGATTTCGCGAGTTGCGATGTCAAATTTCTTTGACAACTTGAAACCCCAAATGCCGAAATGCCGACAATGCGTTGATCCGCTGCCACCTGTCCTCTGAGATGGACATCTCACTATTCTTCTCGGGATTTCTTGATATCGCGTATCGGAGTTTTGGAGTGCAATATTTTGCGCGTCCAACTCGTGATTACCGATATTACGATGGAATAGGATCGCGCCACGTGTCTCTTGATGGACGGTCAAGATGACGATGGGATTTCTCAAGTCAAAAGTCCTCCGGTGCGCTCTAGAGTGTTAAACCTCGTGCACTTTCTCTCTGATCCAACGGTTGTCAGGTCTCTGCGCAAGATCGGATGGCTGAAATGCTTTCGCCTTTTCCGCGCTTTCTTGTTCCCTTGTGAACTGGTTTCCCGCCTCTGATCCGTTCGGAAGATGAATCTTACGGCCTCAGTGGCTGTGTCTTGCGTGTTTGACGCGATCTTTGCCGAATTTGACGGAATTTCTCTTGTGGAAGAAAAGATTCGTGAATCTTTCAAAGATTTGAAAGAATCGCACAACTTCTTCGTTATCTGCTACAATCTTCGACAGATTTGAGCGAATTTCCAAGAATCTTTAAACGATTCTGCCTTCTGCATGAATCTTTAATGAATTTACGTGAAATCTTCAAGTTCTTTAAACTTTCTTTTGTTCTGCAGCTCTTCTGTGTCAATTTTTGACGTTTCTTGAAAAAATTGTGCAGGTTTCTTTAAAGTTTCTTCTTCTGCGTTCTCTGCTTCCTCGTTCTTTTGAGCGAAGTACGCTCTGCAACCTCTACAAGCTTCCTACGACGATCTTTAAAGAGTATTATGAACAGCTCTCCAAGCCTTGTGAAAAGGCTGTGACGCGTGCTCTCAAGATCCGTAGGGCTCTGCGCTGTGGGGTTCGAGTTGCTCTCCGGATTGTGTGAAGAGGCTTACACCTGACGCTCTGATACCATGATAAATTGTGAAGCAAAGAGAGATGCAGAGAGAAGAGAATAGAACAGTATATTGAAATGTATGAAGAAGTACAGAAAGTACAGAACGTAGAACTCTGATACAATGTAAGATGGTTGAGCTATATATGCTCAAGCAAGACAGAAATAGAAAGTACAACTATCCAGTACAGCTGGCAGTGTACGATCAGACTGTTGAGGGTACAATATATTTAACACCAAACACAAATGCTTTGTCTGTACACCACTGCACACAAAGCACGGATGCTGAATGACCTTCAAATTTATTCACAGATGAGGCAACTCCACTAGATGTAAGATGTCGGTGATCAAACATGCCCACTGAGATATCAGTAGACACAATCAAGATTAGATTCTCATCATGAAGGTCAACATTATGCGCTTTCTCAACCATAATAATTGGTTTATTACCAATTCGAGCATCCCACAAAATAAGA
>JZKD02S1962234.1:25204-40067 GCA_000966675.3 Picea glauca
CCACCACTCTCTCGAAACGCCATTTGTCCTCCACTCACTCTAACGATCACACCCCCGCTTACACCTGTCTCCCACTCACACTCCCATCACCTCCGACATATATACCACCTCTTCTCATCATTAGAAACTTGTCCTACACTCTCCATCCACCTATCACCTCCCCCTTACACATCACATCCACTCACCTCCATGTCATTTGCATCCATGAAGTCCACACCCACTCGTATCATCTCCTATTGGACGCTTGACTCCATGTCTCCCTCCATGACCGATGGGCCAATGACCTTTCCAACAAAGATTTTCAAAATATAGATGGCAGTTGACGAATAGAAACGAAGTGCACTTAGCAGTTGAGAGCTCTGTCAGAGACAAAGAGTTATGTCTCAGTCTCAGTTAAATATTGCTCCATAAATTCAGTGAAGAAGTAGATCAAGTGAATACTTTCCCATGTAGCCAGTTACCTCCTAGAAGCAGCAAACAAATCACAGACATGCCATGGCTCGATATGGAACTCTGTTCTGTGACTCCTAGTTTTCTTGCTAGTCCTAGTTCGTACCAACACATGCATCAGTTGATTCTCATAGACAATAACAATTTCAGTTGTTTCAATTACAACATTCTTTAGATTAAGTTATTTAGTGGCCTTTTATGTGAGATAAGAACCACTCGTTTGATTAAGTCAAGTGTGAAGCAGTGTTTTAGTTAAGTTAATAGTTTGTTCTACAAATAGTAGTCTAGAGTTTACTCTCAGTCCCAGATGGACGAGAACCTATGCAACTCTATTAAATATGTAGTCTTTGTATGCTGTAAGGGGTTGGGAGTTTTGGAAGGAAAGTAGAAGCAACAGAGGAATTGGACCTGCTCAGTTAATTGTAAAGTTTTCTACCTAGTGAATATATGTTGATGACAATTGTGTTATCTTACTCAAATCCTTATGTGTTGATTCCTATCTTGAATGTAGATTTTGTGATGTGTGCGATATACGTTTACTTATTCTTTCAACTATTGTTTTAGTTTATCTTTTGTTGATTATGCAACCTGTTATACAACTATTGTTCATTGAAAGATCCACTATTTTTGCAACCTATTGAATGATATGCATCTAGATGTTTGTCTAAGTCTTGAGATATTATTTTAGGTCTTATTTTCCACACAACAAGTGATTCATTGCATTTCTTGTTGTTATTGTCTGTGCTTGTCTATTCATACCCTCAATTTTCATTTAATACCCATACCATTAGCAAAGGAGAACCTACTTTTATACTGTGTGGCCTATCCTACCAGAGAACCATCTTTGAAAACCTGTCCTTAAGCTTACCCACAAAACCTACTAGTAAAAAACCAATCATTACAAAATTGAGGTGGCCTAGCTTTTCCCTTTAGCAGTGAGGTGCAGACCTTAGGACCAATAGGGTGATTCATGGACCTCAGTCCTACATGAATTTGGTAGGGTCTATGCCTTTTTATTTGTTCGATGCGTTTGGAAATAACACTTTATCATCGTCTTCTTTCTCGGTAGGTGGAAATCCTATTTTTGGTCAACAAAATCCTATGCAAGGTTTCATTCCTTGATAGGCAATGATGAAGAGAGTTTACTCCTCACAAGGTCTTGGAAATCCCTCCCAGGGATCCTTTCCTTCGCAAGGGATGATGATCGAGGGAAACCCCTCCCACACTTAGTGGAACCCCGGGCARGGTTCGGTACCTATTCCAGGAGGGTCRGCTAGGGGCATCCCCAAMCAAGGTCCTTGGAATACTGGGCAAGGATAAATCCCTACACAAGKCATGYCATCCAACTAATAGAATCAAMTGAAAATGCATAATCAAAKACAAACTCCTTTTACTGGATAGGACCACCATGGTTTCTACCAAAACCCTRGMCAACGTCCAAACTTTTCCTGSMAAATTGGTGCTAGCCAAAATCCCGGCCCCTCTTTTCATTTGAATCCACCACAACCTAGACTACCTTTCCTGGAAACTCTACATTTTCCAGACTTGTCGAGACTATTGAACGACCTGATATTTCATGATCCACATTGCCCCCCCATGCTGACTAATTTTCCCTCAGACATCCCTAAGTTCGAAGACAATCCTGGTGAGGATCTAGGTGATCATGTTATGACACTTCATTTATGGTGCTCATCCAAATCGTTAAAGGATGATTCCATTTAGTTGCGTTTATTTCAACACACTCTTATAGGGGGTGATGCGAAATGGTATATCAATCTCGATAGCTCGAAGTACGCTTACTTTAACAACCTGGCTATGGTTTTCTTAAACTATTTCTAGTTACTAGTAAGATACGATGCCGACACTGAGTTGCTGGCCAACTTCGAGCAAACAAAATCCATTCATATCTCGGATCACATCCAAGAATGGAATCGAGGAAAGAGATTGATCAAAGTTAAGGTCCCTCTCACATTTTTTCTCGAGTGGTTCCTAAAGTCCTTGGTTTCTTGTGTATCCAAAGATGTCACAATGTCTGAGGTTTTTTCTGAAGAAGAGGCTATCATGAGAATCCAACAAATGGAGTTGATTTACTTTCAATCCGGTATGCTGTAAGATATTTTGCCCGACGCACCACGATCGAATTTCGACAAGACCAAACAGATGTCTGGGCCTCAAGCCGATGGAATAGTAGGCTCAACAAAAAGCAAGCCCACAAATCAATTACAACAATTATCGATTAAACAAACTATGGCCAACGAAAATCCTAGTTCGGCTGCCCTTGTAACCAAAACATCAGATGTACAAAGTGTTCAATCGACAAATCCCAAGGGAAACCAACAAACTGAGGGAAAGAGGAAATATAAAAACAAGAAAGGTAAGGGGGATAAGAAGGTTGCGAATAATGATGGAGAGGGAAAAAATGAAAAGAGGACGGTGAATTTTTCATGTAAGCTTTGCACGAATGACCACTTGACTCACCAACGCCCTCAGCTTGAGGAAGCCCAAAAGCTATTGGCACAAAAACAACCTACCGTGTTAACCAACCCTTTTCCCTAAGGTCAAAATTTGGCTCAATATTCCTCATCCATGAACGTGCCTGGGGGAAATCAGGGAGCCCCCATGCCTAATACTAATAATGGAGCCACAAACATTTATATGATGAAGTCCAAAGCTCATCTACAGAGAAGGGATCATAATTACGAAATGTCAGAATCTACTGAGAAGAGAAAGAAAGCCTCCAACCCACTGCCTCCTCCTCACATTGATAAGAATGTGGGAGAAACTATGAGTCACATCCCTAAGGGCACGTTTAAAACGACTTCTCACAACCCAAACGCAAGGGATGCTCATAATGACTCCATCGTGGAGGATCTGTCACAAACTCCTTATGCAATGTCTCTTCTGGAAGTCCTCCGGATTTTCCCTTCACAGAGGAAAGCATTGTTTTCTACCTTGGGAGAGGTCGAGATTACTAACTCAAGAATGATTTTTTTTGACCCTACATATTATAAACCTCATCTTCCTCACCACATCACTTTTCAGATAGTAGTGGTGTATACCACAAAATCTTTGACACAAAACATTTTCCATACGGTGGTTGATGAGGGTGCCTCGAATTGCGTGATGTTGTTGGCATGTTGGATGGCCATTGGCCAACTTGAGTTGTCTCCATCACCCACATTGCTAACCATGTTTGACGATGGATATTTTAGACCACATGGCATAATTCCCTCTTTCCTGATGTAGTTAGAGGGAAAAACTATGTGCGTCGAAGTAGAAGTAGTCGATGCGCCTCTCGACTACAATCTTTTGTTAGGGCAGAGTTGGACCTACATTATGACAATGGCTGTATCCACCATTTTTTGGGTCTTATGTTTTCCTCACGAAGTTCAGATCATAACCATTGATCAGTTATCCTTCTCTCGTATTGACCCTTCATCGGGGACAACCACGGTCCTGATGATTTCCAACCCGTAGCCAAGTACCGTCAACTTAGGTGTCGGATTGTTTTCATCTTTAATGGGGACTTTTGATTATCCGTTACCTTCTAATAATGTCAAGTTTATTTTGACTTCCCCCGACCAGATGAAGGCTACAATATTTTAAGTCACGTATTTTAGAACGAGTTACTTTAATGAACTGTGGATTTTACCTTCCCCATCATCTTCGATGGAAGGGGTAGAGAACCCTGGAATGAATATGTCCTTATCCTCTACTAAGGTTACATACAATATTGTCCAACAAGCCTCGACCAACCTTGATCCGACTCCCCCACAGGAGCTAGATCCCATTCTCAAGCCTATTTAGGCTCAAGACTCTCTCACCACTTACGATCCTTTGGACTTAGTATTACCCTCTGACGAGGTGATTTTTGAGGCAATGACTGGGCCAGACAGGCCTTGAGACAATCTTGACCACATATCTAATTTATTACCCGAGATGAAGAGAATAGAGGCAACAGAGTTCATTACGACCGTGAATGGAGATGCCCCTTGTCTTGTTAACCCTCTAGCCACGCATAGAATCTATGTCGAGGGAAAAATGGAAAGTATAGATGAAACAATTCCTATCGACCTCTCTAGAACCCATGACATCGTGGAAAACATCTTCGTCGGAGAAAATTGTTCCCCAAAAGAGATTCATATCTAAAATGAATTATTTAAAGAGTTTAGCGACGTCTTTTCCTAGTCTTATGAGGAGATATCAGGCATTGACCCACGTATCGTTGAACACGAGATCAAAACTACCCCGATATTAAGCCTGTTCAACAAAAGCTTCACCCATTTAATCCTCACAAGGCATCGACGATCAAGGCTGAGGTAGAGAAACTCAACAAGGATAGTTTCATCTATTTAGTGAAATTGATGGAATGGGTGTCGAAACCTGTTCTTGTAAAAACAAATCAAGGTACGATCCACGTGTGTATGGACTTTCATGATCTAAACAAATCTTACCCGAAAGATAATTTTCCATCCCCACTCATTGATCAGATTATTGACGAATGTTCGGGTTGTGATGTCTTCTATTTTATGGACGATTTTTCTGGGTACAACCATATTCAGATCAAGCCCAAGGACCAACATAAAGTGAAATTTATTTGTCCTTGGGGTACATTCACATACAAGAAAATTCCTTTTGGCCTTAAAAATGTTGGAGCCACTTTTTAGCGGGCCATGTCGTTTTCCTTCCACGACCTGAAGCACATAGTTGAGGCATATCTTGATGATCTAGCATCACGTTCTTGTAAGAGATACACTCATCCCGCCCATTTAAGAATTATATTTGATAGGTGTCACTACTATCAGATTCACCTGAATCCAAATAAGTTTATTTTTTGCGTGACATCAGGATGCTTGTTAGGTTTTATTGTGTCAACTATAAGGATCATGGTCGATCCTCTAAAGGTTGAGGAAATAGTTCAATTTCCTCCCCCGCGCACAATACCCCAACTTCAAAGTATACAGAGGAAATCCAACTTTCTTCGACGTTTTGTTTCCAACTATGCCGAGATTACTAAAGGGTTTATGTGTCTCTTGAAGAAAGGGGTCCAATTTTGTTGGGATGAAGCAACTCAACGCTCTTTCGAGGTGTTGAAACATGCTCTGACGTCTGCCCCTTTGCTCAATCTTCTAGATTATGGCAAGGATTTATTATCATATTTGGCTGTCGTAGATTCTACTATTGGTATGGTATTGGTCCAAGAGGATGATGCACTCGAAGATCATGTTATATACTATATTAGCCGAGACTTGGTTGAACCGAAACTCAACTACACACATGTTGAGAAACTTTCTTTGGCAGTTGTTCATGCTGTCCAATAGTTTCGTCATTACATATTACTTCACAAGACCACCGTCATATCTTTCGTGAACCCTTTTCAATATGTGTTAACACAACATTTCATCGATGAAAAAATCAGCCAATTGATAGTCATTTTGCAAGAATTTGACTTGGATTTCGTTTCAGCGAAGTCTAAAAAGTCCTTGGTCTTTGCTGAACTAATCTCAGAATTTTCGGTCGAGAGGTAATAATTTTCCCGAAGAGTCACTGATCAATGGGGATATTTTCCTTATTGCATATTTGGACCCTTGGTATGGAGATATACTTGTGTATCTTCAGACTTTGAAGTGCCCACCTTTTGCTTCTCGCGATGAGTGTCATAAAATACACCATCAAGCACAAAACTATCTTATCCTCGATGATACTTTATATTTTCGAGGAGTGGATTGCATTCTCCGTTGTTGTCTCATTCATGAAGAGCAAGAAATTGTGTTAAATGACTGTCACACAGGAGAATGTGGCGGTCACTTGTCTGGGTTGGAAACAACCCAAAACATTCTTCGTGTTTGATACTTTTGTCCCTCATTGATCAAATATTGTTTAGAGGAGGTCAAGAAGTGTCACCCGTACCAGATCGCCTCTCGGAAGATGTGGGCACACTCTTCTCCCATGTTCCCAGTTATTTCTATTGGCCCCTTCACCAAGTGGGGGATTGATTTTACTACATGCCACCTAGTTTCAACTAGGGGGAATCACTATATAATCATAGTGGTATAATACTTTACTAAGTGGGTTGAGGCTATGTCGATGTTCAACAATGATGGGGAAATGAATGCACTTTTCGTTTTAAACCATATTGTAGCCAGGTTCGATATTCCGAAGGAGATTGTCACAGATCATGACAGTCACTTCCAGAACAAGATGATATCTGAGTTAACATCAAAAATAGGGTTTAAACATGAAAATTCATCACCTTACTACCTAAAACATAATGGTCAAGTGGAGGCTATTAAAAAGTCTCTTAAGACTATTCTTCAGCGAACAATCAATTTGACCATGTCAAATTGGCATTTGATGTTGTACTCGACACTTTGGGATTATTAAAACTCAGTTAAGACTGCTACCGATTTTTCTCCTTTACAACTCGTTTATAGGCTCGAGGCAGTATTTCCCATAGAGTTCCAATTCCATTCTTTTAAGTTGGAAGTGGAACTACTGCCTGACACTACTCCACTTGAATAACATATTTTATATCTCGAGCATCTCGATGAGCAACGTAGAGATGCAACCTTGGCCAACGAGGCTCACAAAAAACGTGTAAAGTGTCAGTATGATCAGTCCGTCCATCCTCGAGTTTTCTTGAAGGTGATATTGTCCTAGTCTATGACCAAGATAAAGACCCATTGGGGGCAGGCAAGTTCAAACCCTTGTGGTTTAGACTGTTCATTGTTAATAAATTTTTAGAAAAGGGTGCCTATCAACTGGTTGATTTCGAGGGTAACACTTTATCAGAGCTTAGAAATGGGCTCTATATTAAGAAGTATTACACTTAGATATGTCACATGAACTTGAATTCTTGTATATAATATATATCTTTATTTATACGGTCTTGTGTTTTTGTTTTATGGACGTGTAGCTTATTGTGTTTCTTTTCACTGTGGCAGATGTCAAGTGAATATAAGGTCTATGTCGGGTTCGCAGATGATGTTAACCGACACACTTAGAGGCTTTCTTCCGCAACTTGGGTGATCAAAGAGTTCTTTCGAATTCATCCCATATGTTTTTTGATTTTAGACGTTTCAAACCAAACTAGTGTGGTCCATCATCAGGAAAGTGTTTGGACCACGCTGGTTTGGTCCGAAACGTCGAAAATAAAAAAACCTATGCGATGAATCCGAAAGAAATCTCTGATCGAAATAATGGTCGCAAAAGTCTTAGAACAAAAAACTTGGGTGATATTTACACCTTTTGGTCAGTTGATTTCTTCTGGAGGTATTTTTCTGGGCGAAGCAACCAATAATGTTTTTGAGTACAGTGCCATAATAGAATTACTACGTGATGCCTTGTCACATGGTATTTCTCACCTCCGGGTTTATCTAGATGATCAACTGGTCGTATCTCAGTTAAATGGAGTATATCGTGTCTACGATCCCACCCTTCACCTACAATTCCTTAGGGTACGTCTCTTAGAATGCTATTTTGATTATATTACTTATATTCATGTTCCTAGGATATCTAATCAACTAACTGATACATTGACTAATCAAGTATTAGATTGACATATTTCTCACACATAAAAGTAAAAGCACACACACACACATGCACATGTAAATAAATTTGTACAAAATGTTTATTCATAAGGAAAAAAGATGTATATATATAATATTGTGTCCAAAAAATAATGTCATAAGTACAAAAGTGGGCCATAAAGCCTCAAATAGATTCGGTATACATCGCTGGGCTCAATTCCTCACTATATAATTATAGAGTAAAAAAGGTGTCCTCGACACATATGTGTTCCAATACTAACTATGGCCTAGTCCCGTGGCCCTAGTATAATGAACTACGATGTTTGCAAGACACCAAAACATTTGAACCCAAGTCCTGGGCACCCCTACAACATGTGGCTGCATGGCCGGGGGAAGGTCCTCTATCTCTTCCATCGACATTGCATGAGTGAGAGATGTCAGGTTCCTCTCTACTCGTCGCAGTACTCTCTCATCCTCTCTGACTGTTAGTCCTCCTGCTACTGTTGGTCTGACATCTGCTCGAGGACGATGCCTGGTCCTGATGAAGTCAGCTGGTCACACTAGTCCCACAACTGTTTATGACAGATCATTGAGTTAGTACTTTGACATTACCATAAAAAGGTTAACATTTAAAAATTTAAAAATAAAATAACTTTAAAATGTGTTTACCTATCTCTTTGCGCTCCTTTCCATGGGTCATAGGAATATCATGACCCCTCAAGAAACTAATCCCTGCGTAGGGATAGTCCTGGATCACAGGAATTTGATGGGCCCACCAATCAAAACATTTGTCGTCAAATACATCCTATACTCTCCCCGCATGCTGTCGAGGTAAAAAAGCTTCCCACTTGCATAATATCAGAAAGGAGAAAATGTGGTCTCATACTGTCTCCCTCGAGCTAAGGCTTGGAATTCTCTCGAAAAATAAAGTGCACAACACGGTCCCGAACCCAAAGTTCTTGTTCATTCTTCTTCGACAATCGATCAATTGTTTTTTCATGTATGTGAGAATTGTAGTGCTCCAGTAAAAAATAGTGGCGTCTAAACACTGAGTTGCACAATGCATTTGTGAATGTGAATCCTGATGAAGTGTTGTGGATCCTGTGATCCACACAATCATGTAGAGTACTATTCGAATATTGAGGCTTGTGATCTTATGAATTGACACATGAGATCCTACTTTCTCAGTGACGGCCTCGCAATACATTCCAATGTAATATTCTGTGTTGTGAGGTCCTAGAGGAAAGGTCCTCAAGTTGATCGGTTCCCTCCTCCTAGAGAGACCGATCAAAAAGTAGATATCCTCCATTGTCAGAGTCAATGATTGGCTCTCTATCATGAAGTCCTCTGCATCTGGATGCCAATACTCTATTAGATGGTTCAATAGCCTGGATTTTTCCCTCATGAATGGACACTGCAAGAATTTCCACATACCACACTGCTTAAGCATTCAAATGGCCCCTGGATGGTACTCTACCAAGACATATAACTCCTCATTTTATCTCTCCCGCCAGTGAACATACATCCTGTTGCAATTTTGTTTTTGAGAGGTTAGTCCCTTGTTTTTTTTTTTTTTGAAATCTTAAAGAGATGTACACGGGATGCATTTAAGACAGTCACATATGTACACGAGCTAAGTGTTACTTTTCCCATGTACATACACGTGTTGAGTATCGACAGCCCGCGTACACGCAAGCCCAACCTTTTTACCAGGGCGCGCACTCTCCAAACAATGAAATAAGCAACAAATAATGGATGAAAAGGCCGAGAGATGCCATTTATACTTACTTGGTTCAGTTTTGAAGATCTTTCATCCACCATAGCTCCTCGAATTCACGTTTTAAAGAAAAGGATTTTTTGGATTTTTGGCAATTTTCCAATTTGAAATGGTTAAAATGAGTTGTCCACCTCCATTTATAGACTTTTTTGGCTCTTTTTGGCCCTAGTTTGGTCCTCTTTTTCCCTATTCTTAGCCCGATGGGTACTTGAGTTTCTTCTTGAGAGATCTTTTGGTAATTTTAATGAACTTGTTCTTTTGGTTTGGTGTTTTTATGAGTTGGGTTACACTCACATCATCTTGTGGTAAAGTTATTTTTTTTCGACATTTGCATATACGTTTGGGTCTCATAATATTGCATCTTGCATATTGTTGATTTTTTTTTCTTTTCCATAGGATCGATCCCACCGAAGTGTGACACGAGACCTTCTACGCTGCTTTAGAAGTGTCATAATTAGGCGGTAGAGCCTTCCTCTACATAGATGCCCTGGGTAGATCCTTCGCTGCATTTTGGCGTCCATGCTGTGAGTTTTTTCCATAGGCTTGGGAGTCCTTTTAGTCCTGCCATGATTCTATATTGAAGCCCCATTATTCTTTATCTTTTCTGGCTCATACCCGAGGGACTCCTAATGAGCATGGTTTGTTGTCTTTCAGGCTCACTTAAACCTTGAAAGCCACATCTAACGAGATATTATTTATTCTTTTCGGTCTCGTTTGGATTAATTAAGAAAAGAAGCCCCCCTGGAATCTTATTTAAGCCCTTTTCAGACTCTCTAAAATTGAAAATATTGCCGATCGATCTTTTTTCCCTTCATGCTCATCAAACTAAAATTTGAAGGCAGATCTGTTTGACGGTAGTTTATCCTTTTTTCATTCTGAATGGTTAATTTACGAATAAAGGTATGCCTTAAAAGCTTCGGTTAGCTAGGAGAGTATTCTCAGGCATAAGTTTAACCATTTTTCAAGCCTAAGGGACTAAATTTTCGAAAAAGGGCCATTCTCAGTTTTGGTTTATCTCTTTTTCGGTCCTTGGAGATTATCTACGAAAAAGGAACCCCCCTGGAGTACATAGTTAAGCTCTTTTTAGAATCCCTAAATATGAAAATATCGCTGAGTGACCTTGTTCCTTTCACACTCATTAATTGGTCCAGAATGAATATCTATTTGGCATAAGTTTAACCCTTTTTCCGACCAATAAATTATCCAGGAACATGTACGCCTCGAGATACATGTCTCATTGGGAGAGTTCTCCTAATTTATATTTTATACTTTTCGGGCTAAGGAGACTATGCTTAGAAAAAGGCCGTGAGTCCATAGTTAATCTCTATTCAAACTCCTTAAAATTGAAAATATAGCCGAGTGATATTGTCTCGATCACACTCGTTAAAATCGTTTCGAACTGAATGGACTAATTACGAAAAAGGAACACTTTGGAGTCTTATTTTAATGTTTTTTCAGACTCTCTAAATGTGAAAAACCATTGATCTTACTTTCTCTGGGCTCGTAAAACTTCACATAGAAGGAGTCTTGTTGTGTCATTCTTAATCACATTGCATGTCTCATCCTTGCGTCTTTGGCCTAATGTTGGCTTCATGTTGTTTTTAACTAAACCTTCAAAGCATTCCTTAAATTCAAGCCTTGTAGCACTTTTTCCCTCGCGATATAACACCTTGACCCATGGAGGAATTTTCTCGAGTGTCTCTATCCTACACATGTCTCCTTGCACTAAGCATCAATATGTTCCATGCGCTTGGAACTAGTTTGATTGCCCGTGACACTCGTTCCTCCTTTGTAATGTAACATTCTATTATTAGTTTTCAAAGCTCGTTAAAAAAATTGAAAAAGACAAAAAAATCAAATGTTCCAAAAAGAGTGGACGAGATATACATTCTCTTTTTTTGATAGCAAGATAGTCTCCCTTGGAAAAAGCACATCCTTTTGTTTGTTCTCCAAGCATTGGGATCTAATATGACCTTAGGAAGCTATTCTCATTACATAGAGCCGTGTCCTCCTCCATTTGGTTACTCTTCCAAACATATGGAGAGTTTTTGGTACCTCTTGTATCACATGCTTATGTCAATAGTACGCTGCCTGAGTCTCATCATTTTTTTCATGATTTTTTCCAAGGGAAGTTTTATCCAAATTGAATCGGCCATTCTGTAGTTGATCTCTTAACCTTCATGAGCCATCCATCCCAAGAATCCAGTCAAGTTAGGATTCAAAATCAATGAAGCTCTGTACCTGATGATCGATATCTTCCAGTCTTTCCCCGACGACATGTCAAAGACCTCAGGGTAGTGAGTCTTACACTCCTATTGTACTCCTACCTGAGTTTTTGAAGATCTTGAAGTTGTTTCTTGAGCTATGAAGTCCTCATCTTTAGCCATATGCATCAATTCCTCTTGAATATGCATATCATATTGTACTTATATATCTTCAGATGATCTTGAGATGTAGATCCGTTGTGTATTGTTCACGACTGCACTTTATATAGACATTGATATTTGTCTCGTAGTCATATATGACATGGATCTATAGTGTCCTTGACTGACATCCATTATTAGTTCATCTTGAGCATGGATATGCCCGCCTCAGAGAGATTATCATTATTTTGCAGATGGCACGCTCATGAACACTCGTTACGGGCTCACTCAACTCCATGCCTTCCCACTGTGTAAATATATGGTAATGTATTTCAACCATTAGTTGCTCTTATGACCTCACACATTAGGGGGCATCTGTTATAGCACAAAATTCCTTATTTGTGCATACAAGACATTGGCCCATCCATTTGCATACTTTGCCAAAATACTGCTGAGGGTTCCTTTTAAAAAACCATTTTTTGGATAGTGTATGCACCCTGCTGCACTAATATCCCGAGTACACATGTGTGTTGCATGCTAGTTAGCCCGCATACACACGCGTGTTGCATGCTAGTTATCCCGTGTACACACGCGTGCTACATGCTAGTTAACCCACGTTTACCTCCAAAATTTTCAAAAAATAGAAAATTGTGCAGAATTCAATGGAGTTTACGGGCTATGGAGGGTCTCCTAACCATTTTACTCCTTGTAGATCATCCCCAAACTGAATAACCATCTTTTTTTCATATAAAAAGAGGTCTTCGGGAGTCATTTATGAACATGAGCAAGAGAATAAGAAAACTCTTCCAAAATACCTTCTCTTTCTTAGCCCAAGATTTTCATCTCATTCTGAGTTTGAGCCTCAACCTTCCCCTCAAGCCTTTCTCCTTATGCAACTCTTCTGTTGGATTACTGAGAGGGGGGGTGAATCAATAATAGAGAAATTTAATCCTTTTTAACCACAAAATGAAAGTGTTATATCAATGTAGCATTATCATCCAATAGTTGCAGAGTAAATAAACAATGAACAAATGAGAAATCATACACATAGACAGTACACCAATGTTTTTATGTGGAAACCCAAAGTGGGAGAAAACCACAAAACAATTTTTCTTATATATCTTTAAGAATTACATTCATTGGAAGCACCAACTTCCTTTGTTTTCCAGCTGCAACTGGAAGGAGGCTCCAAAACCCTAGTTTTTCAGGCTACAATCTGAGGGAAGCTCCAACTCTCCAATTCTATGGCTACAACCAGAATGAGGCTACAACCCCCTATGCTCTCCGGCTACAACCACCTGTCCTTTCCTTGTCCAATCACCCTGAAATATAAGTAAAACGATGGAACCACTGTCACACTATCACTGTGAGATATAYTGTTGTAAACTTGTACTAATCAACCTACACCAAAYAACCTGTAACAACCTGTACGAATAACCTGTGCCAACATGTACCATACATCAACCTGTACCTCAACCTGTATCATAAACAAATGCATCAACCATGCACCAAACCTATACAAATAAAATGTCACAATAATATGTCCAAACAACCTATCACAACAACCTGCATAATCAATCTTATCAACCAAATCAGATCTACTCACCAAGATCAATCACCAAGAAAACTCTCAACCATATGCACAATATCACCAATATGCGTGTTAACCAAGCATAACACAACAACTCATAATCATCACCAAGATCAACATGTGATTCTAATAATATACCAAGACAAGTATGCTACATCATCCATAAACCACGTGTCAACAATACTACTAACAAGTGCCTCCAACCATGTATCAAGTATGTACCAATCATGCATCAACTGCTCATCAACTATGACTCATCAATATGTACCAACATCATCAACTATACACCTCATGTATGTGCCAACTCATNCTTAACTTTAACAACAAGAGACTAACATTTTCATCAAACTTTACTTTAGTCTCACATGATTAATTTTGGATTTGTCAACAACCCTAACTTGAAATAATCATAACTATGTACCTGTAATGAATAAAGATATGAAAATAGTACACAATTTTCTTCAATGTTTTTTATGCAATTCCTTCAGGTTTCACTACTTGGAACCTCTCAGAAAATGAGTTATAGCAAAAATGGCACACCTTGTTGAATTCTGGCTTATTCTAGAGAGTGAACTTGTAGAGATTTCCCCACACAAAATATTTGTTGAATGGATATAAAAATGGTACAAATAATACCACATATTGTACTCTAACCAATACATTTGGTCTTACTGAATTTGGATCTATTATGAAAAAGTTATGACATTTTTACCCGAAACACCTGTTTTAGACTAGTTTCAGGACTAGCCACAAACCCTATTTTCCACGGAGTGTAACGCCAAAAATACAACGACCCACAAGCTGAAATTTTTATCACAACTACTTGGATATGTTTCCTCAACGACCTCCAAATTTCACATTCCCTCTGAAAGTCGCCTTAGATATCCTTTGGTTACCTTAGTCACTTGTAGATATTCAATATTCTCAAGTGTGATTAAAATTAGAGACCCTTGCGTCTTATTTATACTTTTATGTAGCTTCCTCAAGGGGTTACCTTCTAACCATCTTAAACCACTTTCCTTATTTTAGAGATAACCTACTTCTAACCACTTGTCCACTTAGTAATTTCTCCATTAACTTTATTATTTAAATAATTTATTTTGTATCCACTTTGAATTATAGTGCACTCATCACTTCACTTTATTATTTAAAT
>JZKD02S1962234.1:40077-50577 GCA_000966675.3 Picea glauca
TATGTGACTTGGTATTTTTTATTTTGTCTCCACATTTACCTTTTGCATCTGTATTATTCAGAAAATGGTATAAAAATGTTATACTTTTTTGCAACAATATTTTATTAAAAAATCAACCTAACCCCTTGTAATTAATACTTGTGGATTGGGAAACACTTTTTGAGGCTATAAAAATAGTTGTAAAGAGAACGAATCTTTTGATTTCTTGGAATGAAATAAGTGATTTATTTTGTCTCATTTGTGTTAATATGTGACTTGGTATTTTTGCTTTTGTCTCCACATTTACCTTTTGCATCTGTATTATTCAGAAAATGGTATAAAAATGTTATACTTTTTTGCAACAATATTTTATTAAAAAATTAGGCTAACCCCTTGTAATTAATACTTCTGGACTGGGAAACACTTTTTTAGCCTATAAACATAGGGTAACATTCCCGACTATCTTGAATTAGCCAAGCAAGATCCAAAAATGCTTGAGTAAGATAATTTCATATCTTCTCCTCAACATTTATTTTGGCGACCATACTAGGGAGATCTTCAATATCTCTCTGGTGGATTATATGCTTGAATTTCATTGAATATATTTGTATTTCTGATAACTTTCCTTTGACTGTTTCTTTTCTTCATGACTGTACATGTTGCAAGGCAGCCCAATATTGAGTCTGGTCTTAAAGATTAGACCAACATTGCTTTAAACTTGTTTAATACCATCTTAGAGATTGCTAATACCCGGGTTGAGCTTGAACGCTCATGGGAAGAAGTTGAAGAATACATAAGTGTCCAAGAACATTGGGAAGCTAGGCAAAGACAGCCTAGGAATCAACTTTAGCTTTCTTTTTCCTACAGTTGGGTCTTCTTTTCATGTCCTTAAACCCTCGTATCTCTACAAGATTTCCCATTGTTGTCTCATTGATGGCGGTTCGGGCCCAAGTGTAATGTCGAAAATTATTATGGAAGAGATAGGCTTGTATTGTAACAATGAAAACACTAGAAGCATGCTCTCTTATAATAGTTTACAACAAACGACCATAGGTGAAATCAAGGACGTGACCTTGGTTTTCTATGTGCATCCTGAAATAAGGACAACCCTTAATATTCAAGTAATTGATATGCCAATAAGTAATTACTCGATCATCTTAGGAAGATATTGGCAAGCTTTGATGGGTGGATACCTCTCACTCGACGAGACACACTTATCCGTTCCTTGGAATGGTAAAAAATCATAGTCCTAAGGGAGGCGAGAATTTCACCTTACATAGAAAGATTCCCACAACCTAATGTGAATTAGATTGAGGAGGACCTAGGGGTGTATTCCATCTTCATAGATGAGGACAACACTCCCTTGGAAAAAATCAGCATAGAGGACGGGATGTGGCATATGCACTTTGATGGTTCATGCTCCAATGAAGGGAACAATGTGGTATTATCTTGTACTCTCCTGTCAGTAAAATTCATAACTTTTCCTATAGGATAAATTTTGCTTGAACAAACAATGTCACTGAATTTGAAGCATTACTGTTAAGCATTGAGAATGCCTATAATCTGGGTTGTGGTCACCTAACATTTTTTGGGGATTCCGAACTTGTTGTAAACCTTGTACGTAAGAGATATTCTCCTAGAAACAAGTTAATGAAACATTATACCCAAATTGTTTGGACAGTTATCTCGAATTTTCTATCTTTCAACATCACTCATGTTAAAAGGGAATTGAACTCAATGGCCGATAGGTTAGCTGTTTTTGTAGCCTCTCCTACTTGACAATTTCTACCACAAAGACTTGATTGTAATTTTCAATCTCTGTATCATCCGCACATCCCTGAAAATATAGAGTCATGACAGGTATTCCCTAGTGATGAGAGCATATGTGCTTTCATCCAAAATGAACCTTATAATTCTAAGGAAATTATATCAATAGAAGATAAAAAAAAATCCTAAAGGCTTGACTCCTCTAGAAAGTTCATTTGCATTGAGTGATGTAGGCAACAAAGAAAAACATAAAGAAGAGGAGTCAAAAAGGAAAGTAGGTGAAACCATTTCCTTGAACATTGGAACACCGAGTTTCCAAAGAATGTTAAAATAGGTGCCCAATGTTCTGAAGAATAAAAATTGAAGTTCACTAAGATGCTTGGTGAATTTTAGTATGTTTTTTCTTGGTCTTATAAGGATCTTCGTGGTTTTGATCCTACTATTATATAGCATGCCATCCCTATAAAGGAAGTCATAAAAACAATTAATCAAAAACAAATACCCATTAACCCTGCATTGGAAGCAACTGTTCGGAAAGAGTTGGAAAAACTCTTGAACGCTGGGATAATTTCCCATGTTAAGTATTCTGAGTGGGTTTCTAATTTGGTTCATGTTTGGAAGTCAACAGGTCAGATCAGATTATGTGTTGATTTTTGCGCATTGAATAGGGCCAGCATTAAAGACCATTTTCCCCTCCCTAATATGGAAATGATTTTGTAGCAAGTTGCAGGGTCACAGATGATGTCCTTACTTGATGGTTTTTCTGGTTATAATCATATCAAGGTAAAAAGGGCAGATAGATTTAAAACCACTTTTATTACTCGTTGGGGCACTTTTGCTTATGAACATGTGTCTTTTTGCTTATCTAATGCAGGTGTTACTTTTCAAAGAGCTATGCAAATATCTTTTGATGATTTGATCGGTAAAATTATTCAGATTTGTCTTGATGAATTAACTGTGTATTCTAAAAACCGATCAAATCATTTCGGTCATCTTAGAAATATTCTCATGCGATGTAGGAAATTTGGAATTTCTCTAAATCCCTCTAATTCTATTTTCGGTGTTACCAAGGGAAATCTCCTTGGACACATTGTCTTGGATTCAGGAATAAGTATTGATCCCAAAAGGATTACTGCTATCATAAATCTTCATGCTCCTACTTCCAAGAAGGAGGTTCAAGATTTCATGGGTGTTATTAACTTCATCTGTAGGTGTGTTCCTAATTTCAAATGATGTCAAAAATGCTTTCGTGTAAGAATTATCAAGAATTATCAATAAGAATCTGGTAAGAATTATCAAGAGGCTCATTGAAGATAAGCCTCGTCAATGGCACACACTCCTCACTTACGCCCTTTGGGAAGATCGCACTACCACCAAGGTGAGCATTGGTTTCACTCCTTTCCGGCTTGTTTATGGCCAAGAATCCATTTTGACTACTAAGTTGGAACTTTCCTCCTTAAGGTTAATGCTACAAGTCGAAGAATTTAATTATTCTAATGTTTCTCAAAGAATTAATGCACTTTTGGCTTTAGAGGAGAAAAGGACGTTTGCCTTCGATAATATAAAGAGAAGACAACAGACTGTTAAAAAATATTTAAAAAAAAGTGTCAAGGTTGTCAAATTTAAAGTCAATGAGAAGGTATTGATGTGGGATTCAGCTCATGCTGATAGAGGAAGGCATTCAAAGTTTCAAAAATTATGTCTGGGACCTTTTAAGATTGTTTTTGTCCTAAGCACAAATTCTTACATTCTAAAGGACTTACAAGAGCGATTGATTTCCTACAGCACTAACGGTTCCCACTTAAAACACTACGTGGAACCAACTTGAAGGGTTTAACGTTGAATGGAATGTTTTTTGTATTATATTAGTTTTCATTTATGTTCTTACATTTTTGTTTTTACATTTTTGTCTTTTTATTTCTACTTATTATGTTTCTATGGTTTCATTTCTGCTAGGAATTTTCTTACTTTTGTTTCTTTTGACTTCTTTCCTTGTCAAAATAAAATGTTGGATCATTTTTTCCACAACAATGTTTCTGCAAAGTATTGTTAATCAATAACAAACGAGCTACACAATTTTCATGATGTTCCTCTTGAAAACCTCATTGAAATTGGTATCTTCTTCAACTGTTGTTTTATAAGATAGTTGTTTTTATCCCTCTTATGCTTTCCTTTTCTTTCATCGATTTCAAGATTCAAAAGAGCAAGTTCAGAAAAAAAATTCTCCTGGAAGTCAATAATACTTTTAGTTGAATGATTATGCTTAGAGGGATAAACCCCCTCATACTTAACACTTTCCATGAGTTATTCCCAAATTCCCGGTCATTATTCCCTTAAATCCGCTCACTTCCCCATGTTGCATAATCATTCTTGATTTATACCTTCTTGATATGATGGTGCATGGTCTGCAAAACCAGATATTATGAGTTCTTAATCTTTGGAAACAGATTTTCCTGTGGAGTCTCCAGTTTGTTGACAATTAAAATCTCAACGATGAATTCCACCTGCAAAGGATTGCTAAAAACGCTATTATTTAATTATGACAATAATATAATACTAGTAGGTGGGACCCCCTTGTAAACTAGAGGCGCAAGGATAGACATATGACACATATTTTGATGTTGTTATGATGTTGAGTACACAGTATTACCTTTTTTATGATGCAGTCTGGTTGCATTTGGCATGATAATGAGTGGTTAATGCATGTTGTTGGTAATGATTTGCGACACGGAACAGTTTCATAGTTATGAGGATCATGTTAGTTACAGTTGCTATGTTATAAACTTGTTACTAATTATTATGTTGATTACTTAGCCACATATATGTAAGGGATACTTAATGGTAGCATGATCAAAACAAGGGAAATTATGGAAAGGTTCTATAATTATAAAAAAAGGAAAGGGACTATGTGAAAAGACTACATGCAAATTTCAAATGTAAGAGTTAATGGATACAAGTGTTAGTCCTAACTATTATACTATGGTTTGATGATCTGGATTTTATGAGCAGAACGAAATGACTACAGATTATTACTATATGCTTAACATAGAATAACAAAGATACAGTAAAACTGGTTTTCTATTCAATAAGGAAATAAGTTGAAACTGTAAAATGCAGCGGAAAACAAGCTTGTTGGAATGGTGGCGGCTTATCTCTGAGAAGAGATGTGACGGTTGCGCTCATTCTCCAGAAGATGATTACAATGAGGCTCTCAAGGAATTTTTACAATAAACAAGGAGTTTAAAAAACCCTAAACATCCAAAAACCTAACCCTAGGAGATGAAGCGCCAAAAGTCATGTGGGCCCCGTTTGGGTAAGTCAATACATCAACTTCCCGGGGTCGTAACTTTTGCATACGATATTCGTTTTAGGCATATGATAGCCCGTTGGAAAGATCTATCTGAGGACTACAACAATTGTACAAAACTTCATGATGAAATTTTTGACTGCAACATACCCCAAAAAACGTCGTTTAGGGCCTCAAAACGGCTCGGGAAGTTCAGGGCCCGAAAAATTGCTAAAAATAGTAAATTATCAAAATTGCTAGAAAGTTGTTTTGAGCCAGATGGAAAATGTGGGTGGCCACCGATATCCACCTAGATCAATCCTCCATCCTTAGGAAGCAATTCTCTCCATTGTGTTGAGTTCCCCCATCAGATGAGGAAATTTCTGTTGAATTTGGCCCCGGGTGAGCCACTTGCCTTGGTGCAGGAGTTGCCCTGCTTTGACGACTTGATAAAGTTGGATCCTTTGTTGTCGAGTGCCCTTGATCTATGTGTCCACAATCTGATCAATGGATGCCTGTTTTATGCAGTCAGGGTTGAGCTCTGTTGGTGTCAGTTGTTCTGCTACGTCTGAGGTGTACAATAATGGTGGGAAATAAGGTTGAAGGAGGTCCACGTTGAACACTGGGTGCAGGCCAAGGAAAGGAGGAATGTTGAGCGCAAAATCATTATCCCCCACAGCCTTGGTGATGGTGTACGGCCCATAACGAAGTGGGCGAAGCTTCCTATGGGGTCCTATAAGGCATTCTTTCTGCAAGTGCAACCAAACCTTGTCATCCACCTGAAACTTATGTGGAACCCGATGTTGATCACGGCGTTGCTTGTACTTGTCATTGGACTTATGTAGGATATCCTGAACCTGTTAGCGGATGTGTTGGATCATCTCAATGAACTGGGTGGCTTTGTCAGCCTCAGTTGGAGCAGGAGAGGAGTCGGTCGAGGTGACTGCAAGGGGAAGTGCAACATCTATGGGACCCAATGGCTGGAATCCCAACCCCACATGAAAGGGGTTGTGGTCGGTTGACCTATGCAGGGCTTAGTTGTAGCTATGCTAGACATAGGGAAGACTCTCATCCCATATGTGAGGGTGATTGGAATTATACATGTGCAGGATATGCACGATCATTCGATTTACGACCTCGATTTGGCCAACCGTCTGGGGGTGGAAGGTTGTGGATTTGGTGAGCTTGGTGTCCAGCAGTGACCAAAGGCTCGACCAGAATGTGTTGAGAAATCGACTGTCTCGATCCGAGACAATGGTTTGTGGGATTCCAAAATGTACCCAGACTCATTTAAAGAAGAGCTTGGCAGTGGCTTCTGCTGTGATGCTCTTCTTGCAAGCAACCAGAATCACCATCTTAGAAAAGCGATCGACAACCACAAAAACACAGTGATTTCCCCGCTTGGTGGATGGGAGGCCTAACATGTATTCCATTGAGATGGATTCCCATGGTCTGTCAGGAGTAGGAAGAGGGGTGTACAGGCCCTGTTTCTTAGTGGTTGGTTTGGCAATAGCGCAGGCAGTGCAAGACATGATATATTTGTNACCACCAAGGTGAGCATTGGTTTCACTCCTTTCCGGCTTGTTTATGGCCAAGAATCCATTTTGACTACTAAGTTGGAACTTTCCTCCTTAAGGTTAATGCTACAAGTCGAAGAATTTAATTATTCTAATGTTTCTCAAAGAATTAATGCACTTTTGGCTTTAGAGGAGAAAAGGACGTTTGCCTTCGATAATATAAAGAGAAGACAACAGACTGTTAAAAAATATTTAAAAAAAAGTGTCAAGGTTGTCAAATTTAAAGTCAATGAGAAGGTATTGATGTGGGATTCAGCTCATGCTGATAGAGGAAGGCATTCAAAGTTTCAAAAATTATGTCTGGGACCTTTTAAGATTGTTTTTGTCCTAAGCACAAATTCTTACATTCTAAAGGACTTACAAGAGCGATTGATTTCCTACAGCACTAACGGTTCCCACTTAAAACACTACGTGGAACCAACTTGAAGGGTTTAACGTTGAATGGAATGTTTTTTGTATTATATTAGTTTTCATTTATGTTCTTACATTTTTGTTTTTACATTTTTGTCTTTTTATTTCTACTTATTATGTTTCTATGGTTTCATTTCTGCTAGGAATTTTCTTACTTTTGTTTCTTTTGACTTCTTTCCTTGTCAAAATAAAATGTTGGATCATTTTTTCCACAACAATGTTTCTGCAAAGTATTGTTAATCAATAACAAACGAGCTACACAATTTTCATGATGTTCCTCTTGAAAACCTCATTGAAATTGGTATCTTCTTCAACTGTTGTTTTATAAGATAGTTGTTTTTATCCCTCTTATGCTTTCCTTTTCTTTCATCGATTTCAAGATTCAAAAGAGCAAGTTCAGAAAAAAAATTCTCCTGGAAGTCAATAATACTTTTAGTTGAATGATTATGCTTAGAGGGATAAACCCCCTCATACTTAACACTTTCCATGAGTTATTCCCAAATTCCCGGTCATTATTCCCTTAAATCCGCTCACTTCCCCATGTTGCATAATCATTCTTGATTTATACCTTCTTGATATGATGGTGCATGGTCTGCAAAACCAGATATTATGAGTTCTTAATCTTTGGAAACAGATTTTCCTGTGGAGTCTCCAGTTTGTTGACAATTAAAATCTCAACGATGAATTCCACCTGCAAAGGATTGCTAAAAACGCTATTATTTAATTATGACAATAATATAATACTAGTAGGTGGGACCCCCTTGTAAACTAGAGGCGCAAGGATAGACATATGACACATATTTTGATGTTGTTATGATGTTGAGTACACAGTATTACCTTTTTTATGATGCAGTCTGGTTGCATTTGGCATGATAATGAGTGGTTAATGCATGTTGTTGGTAATGATTTGCGACACGGAACAGTTTCATAGTTATGAGGATCATGTTAGTTACAGTTGCTATGTTATAAACTTGTTACTAATTATTATGTTGATTACTTAGCCACATATATGTAAGGGATACTTAATGGTAGCATGATCAAAACAAGGGAAATTATGGAAAGGTTCTATAATTATAAAAAAAGGAAAGGGACTATGTGAAAAGACTACATGCAAATTTCAAATGTAAGAGTTAATGGATACAAGTGTTAGTCCTAACTATTATACTATGGTTTGATGATCTGGATTTTATGAGCAGAACGAAATGACTACAGATTATTACTATATGCTTAACATAGAATAACAAAGATACAGTAAAATTGGTTTTCTATTCAATAAGGAAATAAGCTGAAACTGTAAAATGCAGCGGAAAACAAGCTTGTTGGAATGGTGGCGGCTTATCTATGAGAAGAGATGTGACGGTTGCGCTCATTCTCCAGAAGATGATTACAATGAGGCTCTCAAGGAATTTTTACAATAAACAAGGAGTTTAAAAAACCCTAAACATCCAAAAACCTAACCCTAGGAGATGAAGCGCCAAAAGTCATGTGGGCCTCGTTTGGGTAAGTCAATACATCAACTTCCCGGGGTCGTAACTTTTGCATACGATCTTCGTTTTAGGCATATGATAGCCCGTTGGAAAGATCTATCTGAGGAATACAACAATTGTATAAAACTTCATGATGAAATTTTTGACCGCAACATACCCCAAAAAATGTCGTTTAGGGGCTCAAAACGGCCCGGGAAGTTCAGGGCCCGAAAAACTGCTAAAAATAGTAAATTATCAAAATTGCTAGAAAGTTGTTTTGAGCCAGATGGAAAATGTGGGTGGCCACCGATATCCACCTAGATTAATCGTCCATCCTTAGGAAGCAATGCTCTCCATTGCGTTGAGTTCCCCCATCAGATGAGGAAATTTCTGCTGAATTTGGCCCCGTGTGAGCCACTTGCCTTGGTGCAGGAGTTGCCCTGCTTTGACGACTTGATAAAGTTGGATCCTTTGTTGTCGAGTGCCCTTGATCTATGTGTCCACAATCTGATCAATGGATGCCTGTTTTATGCAGTCAGGTTTGAGCTCTGTTGGTGTCAGTTGTTCTGCTACGTCTGAGGTGTCCAATAATGGTGGGAAATAAGGTTGAAGGAGGTCCACGTTGAACACTGGGTGCAGGCCAAGGAAAGGAGGAATGTTGAGCGCAAAAGCATTATCCCCCACAGCCTTGGTGATGGTGTACGGCCCATAACGAAGTCGGCGAAGCTTCCGATGGGGTCCTGTAAGGCGTTCTTTCTGCAAGTGCAACCAAACCTTGTCATCCACCTGAAACTTATGTGGAACCCGATGTTCATCACGGCATTGCTTGTACTTGTCATTGGACTTATGTAGGATATCCTGAACCTGTTAGAGGATGTGTTGGATCCTCTCAATGAACTGGGTGGATTTGTCATCCTCAGTTGGAGCAGGAGAGGAGTCGGTCGAGGTGACTGCAAGGGGAAGTGCAACATCTATGGGACCCAATGGCTGGAATCCCAACCCCACCTGAAAGGGGTTGTGGTCGGTTGACCTATGCAGGGCTCAGTTGTAGCTATGCTAGACATAGGGAAGACTCTCATCCCATATGTGAGGGTGATTGGAATTATACATGCGCAGGATATGCACGATCATTCGATTTACGACCTCGATTTGGCCATCCATCTGGGGGTGGAAGGTTGTGGATTTGGTGAGCTTGGTGTCCAGCAGTGACCAAAGGCTCGACCAGAATGTGCTGAGAAATCGACTGTCTCGATCCGAGACAATGGTTTGTGGGATTCCAAAATGTACCCAGACTCATTTAAAGAAGAGCTTGGTAGTGGCTTCTGTTGTGATGCTCTTCTTGCAAGCAACCAGAATCACCATCTTAGAAAAGCGATCGACAACCACAAAAACACAGTCATTTCCCCGCTTGGTGGATGGGAGGCCCGACATGTAGTCCATTGAGATGGATTCCCATGGTCTGTCAGGAGTAGGAAGAGGGGTGTACAGGCCCTGTTTCTTAGTGGTTGGTTTGGCAATAGCGCAGGCAGTGCAAGACATGATATATTTGTTGACCTCCTATCGAAGTTTCGGCCAGTAGAAATGTTTTTGTAGCATAGCCACTGTCTTTTCAATGCCGAAGTGTCCTGCCACCCGGTTGTAGTGGGCTTCCCAGATCAGCTTCGCTTGCTCACTTGAGGGAACACATATATGGCCCAGACGACACAAAAACCCATCCTGAAGATGGAAATTACTGACAACTACCTTTGCACCCAACATTTGGTAGGTGGTGGCAAAGTCTGGGTCTGTCTCATAGAGTTGGGGCCCTCCAAAGGTATCATGACCGCAGGATTCTAGCACTGTGGTGAGTGTCGCGACTAGTGGTATGCTGAGGCAATTAGTGACATGGTTGGTGCTTCCTGTTTTATACTTGATGTTGAGGTGGAATTGTTGCAAGTATGTGGACCACTTTTGATGGCGGTACTGCAGTGGCTTATGATCAGTGTGGATGACTGTCTCCCTCCCAAGAATGTAA
>JZKD02S1962245.1:9478-26554 GCA_000966675.3 Picea glauca
GGGAAAAGCAAGAAATAAAATAAAGACTGGAAGAAGATATGATAATCGTCGGTTAGATCACATGGATCATCATTAGAATACAAAATAATAGATAAGAAATACCTGTGACCAGAAGAACAGGTGTTGGTCTGTGAATGCACAGATATATCGACAAAAAGAAATCTGCCAGCTCGCGGTAACTGTTGTAGAATCTGGAAAACTCACCCTAATGGAAATATCCGTCAGAATGAGTTGGAAACTATCTCAAAAGATGCGCCCTGGCCTCTAGATTGATCATGATGACTGTCGTACTGAAGATACAACCTCTGAAGCTCTGAATGTCACCCCTTGGGGTTTTGCGCACCTCCTGGGATTAATGAGTGCACCCTACAGATTCCACCAACGAAATATGATGATGCCTAGGTCAAAACGATCATCCTAGTCTCCTCTGTAATGGGTCGGAAGGGATTCCTCAGATCTGCGAATGTCCCCTAGAACCCCAAATGTGTTTCCCCGAGAGTTGTGCCCTAAATGACTATTTTCCACTTTTCAAAAGATTCCACCATCAAAAGCTGACGAAAGGTGGCTCAATAGGTATGCCCTAGCTAACTCTTTAATGGGTCGGAAGGAATCAACCAGATCTGAAACTGTCTCAAGTGGCCGCACAAACCCTCTCTCAATCACTTGCGCCCTCACTGGCTGAGCTGCACAATCATTGAACTGGACACTGTAATGCACGGTGAAATACCTGGATGGTATCTCCAATAGGCTAGGGTGTGTCTCTCAACACTGAAACCGATCAAGGGTGGTGGTTTCCTCCAAAAATCCACAAAACAACAAGGGGGTTGATTTCCTCCTCCTCTGCAAATACCTCAACATCAAATCATAACATAGCATAATGAGGAATCAGGTCCTTTACCCTTCCTTTATAGCTTCCCGAAACCCTAATTCGTTGTTGACCTTTTCCCTCCAAGTGACTTTTACTTTATTTTATTATTCCTTGATTAAATCACTTAATTAACCATATTACCTCTAAAAAGTGATTTATCCATCCTTATGTCTTCTCTGACCACTGAAAGTCACTTCTCATCATCTTATCATGTAGTGCTCTTCTTCCCGATTCCGATGAGCTATTACACTAAGAGGTTTCTCTAAGTAATATGCCCATTATGAACTTCTTAGTGAATTTAATTAAGATATGACCCATAATAACTCAAAATTACGGAAATCGTCAGAATGCAACAGAACCAAAGCCAAGCTGTGCGGAATGGATCTTGATGATGAACGATGCAAGTTGAGCCCAATAAAACCCCTCAATATCTCCCGAAATCTCTGTCACCCCTATCTGGCTACTCTGGTAGGCATAACACTATGTAAAGTTATAATGTCCCAAAATGGGGACATTACAATTTGTATGTAAAAGCTCTTACCTTTCACTCTTCTTTTCTTTCCCAACCTTGAGAAATCTGACTCTTTTATGTTTTCCATAAATACAATGCTCACAGAAATCCAAATCAATTTTTTTAAGATATGGCAACAAATTTATTTTGTGAAGTATTTTCATCCCCTTCTCACTCATGTGTCCAAGCCTATGATGCCACAATGTTGTATCCACTCTTGTAGAAGAGAAAGAGATAGAAGAGTCAGTATTAACAGTACATAAATATAATGTACCTACCTTCTCTCCTTTTGCTATCACCAACGAACCTTTGGTGAACTTCCACACCTTATTTGTAAATATGGATATATAACCTTCACTTGTCAACTGCCTTGTTGAAATTATATTTTTCCTTGGATCTGGAACATGTCTTACCTCTCTCAACAACCATTGGGTCCATTGCTTTGCTTTATTTTTACCTTTCCATTCCAACAATTTTGCATGGTGCATCATCACCCAAATTAACCTGTCCAAATCACCTTGAACATAATCTTGAAAATGTTTCCTATGGGGCGTGGCATGAAATGAAGCCCGTGAATCTACTACCCAAGACTCAGAAATGTTATCTATAGAAAGAATAAAATCATCTTGTAACACATCACCTATTACATTTGCTTCCTGATTTTTCTCCTGATGTCCATCTCTTTGTTTCTTTGGAGCTCTATAGTCTTTCTTCAGATGTACTTTCTTCCCCTATCTATATTTCCAAATATGGATTTGGATCTTCCCTTCCTAGAATTCCAGCGGTTCCCTGAGCCCTTTCCTCTATCCTTTTGTCTTCCCCTGTTCTCTATGTTTAATGCATTACCTGATGTCTCACATGTTCTTTTCCATCACATTTCCTCACTAAGGATAACACCAACAACATCATCAAATTTTAAAGTGTTTGAACCAAAGACAGAGTTACTTACAACCAAGACCAATTCGTTCCATCTTTCTGGCAATAAGCACAAGATTAGAAGAGCCATGGCCTCATCATCAAAGTCCACTTTTATAAAACTTAGTTGATTATTAACTATATTAAATTCATTTAAATGATCTGCAACAGACCCACCTTCTGACATCTTCAATAGAAATACCTTATTGGACATTGAGGGATTTTCATACAGTTTATCCAATGTGTTCATCAACTCCTCCGTTGTCTTTTCTTTCGAAATATTGAAAGCCATTGATGCTTCCAGGCTCAGTCGTATCGTTCCTAATGCCTTTATGTCAAGAACCTCCCATTCTTCGTCCTTCATGGTCGTCGGCTTCTTTGTTATTCCATCAAATGGTAGGAATAATGTTATGAGGGAAAAACTCTCTATGGTCAGGGTAAACCACAACATACAGGTATGTCTGCAGAAATCTACTCAATTCCAACATATACTATATAAACCAATGTGCAAGTGAGATAAGAAAGAAGCCTACCTCGTTCCAACGTTTGATGATGTTCCACTGTTGAGAACTTTGACCCAAAGCTTTGTACTTGCAACAAGTTCTCAACAAACAAGCAAAGAAAGTATATAGTGATAATGTAAATGGGTTAGCACATTAGATAGCATAATCCATTAATAAACATTACAAATATGCCCATGGATAATAATCATATATTTGCACGATACCAATTGGACGGGAAAGCAATATTTCTATTAATAAATGATCAGAAGAAGCGAAAACATTACAGACTTCCATGTTGGCACATTTCGAAACCAAGAAACCAAGTTCCTTCCAACTGGGTCTCCACCACTTCAATCCTCCACCAAAGGAAAGCTCACAGGAAAGAGACAATGAGGTTCTCTCAGCAATATGGAAATATCTTGGGGGCTTAACATTGTGTTCAGACTTGAGGGACAAAGGGATGCATACTCAATATGAAGTAATTTCTCCAGAGTAACTTTGCTCTCAAAGTTGAATGCTTTCTCCTCTTTTCCATAGCTCGGAATTGTGTTCTTATAGCCTTCAAAATGCAACTGAAGGACCAAGTCGGAACGTTTCCAATATATGGAAGGCCAAGGATCGGAGATCTCCTATCGTGACATGGAAACCTGACTTCATTTTTGTATTTTCTCACACAAATCCCGATGTACGCGGGTTGTAGTGGAGCAACTTGCATATACACATGTTGTATAGTAGATAGGGCGTGTATATGTGGAAAAATATGTATTTTTAGCTCTATATTCATAAAAAAAGGGATGACAAGTCTGCATAGGGAAATGGAAAAAGGCCCTCTGTGCAAGATAGCAATGGTGAGGCAAATCTTGCTATAACAAATAGATTCTTCTGATATAAATAATATTCCATCTGCATCTTCCATAACTGGTAGTTTTGGCCATGAAATTTCTCGACCCTAAACTTTTCATCTTCCTCCGTTGCTCCCACTCGAACCAGGAGCCTTCTTTTCCTGTGAGTTACCTTTCGCTTTGATACTAGTTGTTAGAAAAATAGGATCGCGAAGCAATAAAATAAAACAAATGCCGAAATAAAACACAGAATATACATAATACAATAGAGACACAGATATATGTGGTTCACCTAGTGTGGGCTACATCCACCAGAGAAATTGTGAGGTCCTTCCTTTATTACTATCCAGGAAATGAAGGGATACAACCTACAACACACCCGTTGTAACTTCCTCTTCTTTCTCTCACAGACTCCTCACTCAAGATACAATATTCACAATGATGCATAGCCACAATACATTTCCCTCATAAAATAGGGTTACCTTCTAGGGAAAAAACCCTAAGATAACTTCTACCGTTAGATCTGCGACCTTATAATGAATGGTCTAGATTTACAATGAAATTAAAATATACATTTACAAGAGAATTTTTCCTTTGGGGGCTTCACCCCTGAACCCCCGCTGGGGGCCTGCTTGCACCCAGACCTTGCAGGGGGGGTAACCCCCCCCTGCACTCCCCCGCGTGGAGGAGTGTACATTTTTCTGGGGTGTAAAGTCTTCATGGGGTATAAACATGGCTGAAAACAAAGACCTCTGAATCATGAATATAATCAGGCTCCACAACCAACACATGCTTGTGCAGATTAAGTTGCAGCTGAGTAAGTGTACCAAGTTCGTACAATGTGATGTGAAAATTTAGTTTCGAAGTACAAGACAAGAAGACTCATGTCTACAAGTTGAAGCAAGCTCCAAGAGTTTGATATGGTAGGATTGATAGTTTTTTTATGAGCTTGGGATTTACCAAGAGTAAAGTTGATCCATACCTTTACTTCAAGATTATGGATGATGGATCAGTTATATTGTTGCTATATGTACAGGTGAAAAAAATCTCATCACATATTGTAAGAAGAAGCTTGCCGCTGAATTTGCAATGAGGGATCTAGGCCTGATGCACTATTTCTTAGGTCTTGAAGTATGGCAGATCCCAGAGGATATTTTCCTTTGTCAAGGAAGGTATGTTGTGAAAATTCTGAATATATTCAACATGATGGACTGTAGAACCATGTCCACACCTATGGAGACGAATATGAAGTTATTGGTTGATACTTTGTAGGAGTTAGTTGATGCTACTTTATAAAAACAAATTATTGGTTCGTTGATGCATATAACGAATATTGGGCTAGATATATGCTTTGTTGTGAACACCTTGAGTCAATATCTAGTGGAGCCCAAACGTGTTCACCTTGTAGTTGCAAAGCATGTGACGAGATACCTGAAGGGTACATTGGATTATGGTCTCTGTTATATTGGAGATTGTGACTTCATATTGTATGGCTATACTGATTTAGATTGGGCTGGAAGTGCTTCAGACAGAAAAATCACTTCAGGATATTGTTTCAGTTTGGGGTCATCCATGACTTCGTGGTAAAGCAGGAAGCAATCCATTATTTCTCTCAGTACGACAGAAGTGGAGTACATTGCATCATGCTCCGCCAGTTGTGAAGCCATATGGCTTCAGAAGTTGTTGATAGGTCTATTCGATCTGGATATGGAAGTTACCATGATTCTATGTGATAACCAGAGTTGCATAAAGATGATAGAGAACCCATTGTTCCATGATAAGACGAAGAACATAGAGATATGTATCACTACATTCATGACATGGTGCAGAAGGGAGTTGTAAAGCTCCAATATGTTGGCATAGATGAGCAGGTTGCAAATGTGTTGACTAAGCCTCTGTCTCATGTAAAGTTTGAGTACTTTTGAGACAAGCTTGGTGTAGTCCGAAAGGACCTCCCTCGGAAGGGGGAGTGATGTTGATGATACTATGGTATTGTGACCAACAATAGGTAGCTCAATTAGGATTTTATATCCTAGGGGACTGATCATCCCTGGGAAGATCTCGAAGGTCCAGTAAGGACGATCTGTCAGAGTACCCGTGTATGTATATGTCATTTGTGGTCAGTAGCAGTAGCTCAGTTAGGATTTTATATCCTAGAGAATATTATGATTCTTGGGTAGATCCCAAAGGTTCGGTAAGGACTATCTTTCAGAGTACCACGTGGTAGCTTGTTAGGATTTTATATCCTAGGGAATCTTATGATTCTTGGGAAGATCCTGAAGGTCCGGTAAGGACGGTTTGTCAAAGTACCACAGATGTTGTTGTTTATGCACCTGCATCATTCTATTTCCACACATAGATGTTGATGTTCCAACTTTGTGTTGTTGATGATGTTATTCCAGCTTCGTGTTGTTGTTGATGTTGTTGTTCCAGCTTCGTGTTGTTGATGTTGATGTTCCAACTTCGTGTTGTTGTTCCATCTTCGTTCTATTGATGTTGATGTTCTAGCTTCATGCTATTGATGTTGATGTTCCAGCTTCATGTTGATGTTGTTGATGATGTTACTCCATATTCATGCTGCAAATGATGATGATGTTCAGTTTCTACTGATGTTGATGATGATAAAAAAATTTGATGACCTATAGATATGATCAACAGTGTTCCCGATGTTGATGACGATGTCCCCTCTTATCGATGATGTATTGAGTCAAGTAAGTTGACATTAGAATACCCTTCGAAATATTATAACTTCGAAGAATATTCTACCTGAGAGAAAGTTGAATAATATTATTATATTATATTTAATTAGGCCCTATTGTTCCTTAGTAAAAGTAGGTCTTATTATGCCTTGACAATTAATTGTAAATTAAGAGGGTAAAGTGACAGGTTGGCCTATACCTAATTATAGGTTGGCCATACCACTATTTATAATAGAGGCCAATGCCTCATTTGGACACACTCACCACACTAGATCTGCAACTATGAAGAAGCGCACAAGTCTTGGAGGAACTGCAACTGGGGTTGACGTCAAGGAGGGATCTTGGTCTATGTCATGGTATTTCTTGTTTAAGTGGTGCACTACTCTTCCTAGTGAAGGAGTAGAGAGGATCTTCTGTTCGGTCTTTGGTCTATCTATATTGCGGAATTTTTTGTTGGGTTTTCTCCCCCATGAGGGTTTCCCAAGATAATTTGTGTGTCTCTATTGTTTATGTGATTGCCTCTCTTTCAGTGATCTTATTTATGCAACTAATGTGCTAAATGATTATAATAATAAAGAAGAATTATAATTGTTAGTTGTATAAGTAAAAATTCAATAGATTTAACCACACAAATCAAGGACAAATGATGTACCTATATTAGCTCTTGATTATATGTTGTAAATTGGACCAACTTTGTTGATGTCCACAACTTCCAAAACCTATTGTAAGATAATTATTGCAGAAATGTAGATTTTGGACAAGTACCTCAAGAATGCCTAAACACAATTATAATGAAGATTCCTTAGCCACTTTTCCTAGGGAAATGAATAATCAATGTAAAAATAGCTCAACAATGAACTATTGCAAGTACAAATGTATAATAAGCATGTAACTAGCTCAAACTTGCAAAAGAACATGGTGAATCACCCTAAGGTTTCATCAAAAATCTCCAAAATGTAAAATAACAACTATGAAGCACTTAGGAGATAAATTTCACCGTTAGAAATTGTTATATATCCTTTATAAAGAATCCACAAGTGAAAATATAGCTAGGGTAGGGTTAGAATTCACCTTTTAAGGTTAAACCCTATCTTTAGGGTTTGATGAACTCTGATTTTCTTTGCTGCAATTTCATTTCCAAAATTGATAAACCTCTTAAATTAACCACAAAAATGTTATATAGAACCTTAGAGCACAATAAAAGTAGGGTCGATTTTCCTCCCTAGGGTTAGATATCAACAATGAAGCATAAACCCTAGGATAAAATTGTTTATAAAATGAAATTTAATCATGAAATTTGCTCTAAACAATGACTTTTTTTTTGTATTTTTATCTTTTATATTTTTTTGTATTTTATATAGTATAAAAGAAAATATTTGAATTTTAGGGGTTTTGTGGTTGGTTGTTGGGAGTTGATCTTAGTGCATTGTCTCCACTTAGGGCTTATGGGGTCAAGAAGTATGCCCCTCTAAGAATTGGTTATTCAATGTTTATGGATTAGAGTGGGAGACTAGTGTCTCAAGGCTAGTAGTCCCTTATCTAATCGAGACAAACCATGAAAACCAAGGCCCTACAAGAATGGTTTCCTCAAGGGAATAGCCTTCACCAAAAAGATCAACAAAATATTGGAAAGAATACTTAAAACCCTTTCCAAGGAGTATAAAACTAATCAAGAGAAGAGATAAGCACTTACCAAATCATTTTAAGGAAGATGGATGAGATACAAACCTGACATGTCCTCCTTCCAAGTGGTTGAGTAACTCTTCAATGGATCGATCTTGCTAGCTTTAATAGAAACTTGTATATTTGCAATAGTCTTTGAAGTACCAAGAAGAATAACCGAGAAAGAAATAGCTCCAAGAACTAACACCAAAACACCAAGTAAAAGATCTTCTATTAATGTCTTGAAATGATCTCTAACAATTCACAACAATTTGGAATGAGAGGAGGGCCTTTATTTATAGATGAGGCTCACAACTCCTCCTCGTTCTTTATTCTCTAATTCTAGGTTAATGAAATAAAATAAAAGTGACTTGTCATCCACATACCTTGGATACTAAGTCAATTTACATTGAAAAGATGCTTTACATGCATAAAAATGTCATAAAAGGGGGGACAACATTCTTCTAAGGGTACGATTTTCTCTTACGGTGAAACATTCCATCAAAAATGATATGGGAGACCTCAAAATGTGGCAAGGATTGTTCCTTGGCCACTGTAGCTCCAACGTCCTCCTCCAAAATAGGGAATGTCCTCTCCAAATGTGCATAAAAGGACTCTAAAGGTGGACGACTTCTTCCTTTTGGGCTAAAAAGTCTTCAGAGAGTGATCAAAATCCATCCACATCATCAAAGTGAGTTCCATGTCATGTCTCTAAAGTGAAAAATCACTTAAATGACCTCCACATCATCAAGTTGGCCAAAACCAAGTTCCAATGTCCTCATGAAATGCCCCAAGTGAGGGTCGGCCCTCTCTAGTGAGTAAAAACACCTCCAAAAGTGCCAAACGAGGGGAGTGCTCGAGAATCTACCACATGGCATGTGTAGAGGGTGTCCAAGTGGATGCGAATAACCCATATGTGCCTCAGAGAGTGTGACCAATACCTCGAAAAATGTGATGTGCCTCAAGAGCTATGAGACTTCCTTGGGAAATGTAAAAATATACAATCATGTGTAGAATTATCTCCAAGGGCCCATGACCAAAGTGTGGCACATACATAAGAGAGAGGGTCCATGTGGGGAAAAATAGGTGTGTTAAACCATGGGTGTGACAACCCTTAAAAAGAACAATCACCTTTTACACAACAAATAGAATAAGTGAATAGTCAGGGCCCCCGTAAATCATGTATCCTACTACATACACCATAGAATGCAAGCATACCTACCTAAGACATAAATTCCCAACATGGAGGGCACTACCACCACTAAGGGATAGTTGGTTGGAGCAATAAAACCAAGCACCCTGAGACTGGGGGCTAAAAGAACATGCCATGACCGTCCATCTAAGGGGATCTAGGAAAATAACTAGCCAAAACTTGTACATCAATCATCCCATCATGGTGACATACAAATAAATCATCATCACTTTGGGCTCATCATAGTGGTCACATCTTGTGAAAAAATGTAGGGTACACTATAGAGGATTTGAAGTGTAACACTATTTAACAATTTTTTTGACCTTTGGTTTAGGTAGGGGAATCAATAAAATCAAGCCCACAAAGAATTTAGAATATACTAAATAGAAAACGGATTCAATGCCCAAGTTGTATAAGAAGGAGAAGCCTTGTCTTATCGACCAAAAATCCCCACTCATTCAAACTCACCTTTAGTTTTGGAATGACGAGCTAACACATCTGTAAAAAGGGTTTTGACACTATTGATGCAACTTAGGTCAAACCCCAGGGCTCTGAGTATTACAATGATGGAAAGCTAGTCCATCTAGTCGTAGTATTTTTCACAGTTAATTTTGATGAATGAGGCATCTAGGAAGGAAGGTACACCCTTTCCACACCATCCCAAATTATAATTGTTAGAATTGCAAATGCGGAAAACACAATTCACATATGATAATTAACAATCACACAGATAAGAAACACAAGGATTTCACGTGGTTCACCCAATCGTTGGGCTATGTCCACCAAGCAAAGGCATCGATTGTCTTATTATTCAGATCATGGAGATTACATCAGACTTGCAAGTTCTCTCATTCCTCTCACTCTGTCGTCTCTGCCTCTACAGGCTTACATGAATTTATATGCACTTACACAAGAAACTGATTATTAAATGCACTCATATCCATATTCTAACTTGGTTTGTTTTAGTTGCAACCAACACAAAATAATAGGATCCAAATCCATCCTTGGAGGAATTCGTTGTCACCAAATCCCAACAATCTCCACCTTGACAACAATTAACCTGATGCCTTGTACCTTCCTTTTGTTCATCACCTTTTCTGCAAGCCAAGAGAAGCCAAGCACCACTGCAACTTCTCTAATAAAATTGGTTTCATGATCTCGCATGTGTGACTTGCATGAGTTTGGATTTCCTGAGGGGTCACTCCACCTCCAACATGTCTTCCACAATTGTGTTGTGAGACATATTTAGTGATAGATCTCCTCCTATCCAAAACACCTATAAAATATACATTACAATTATAACAAACCATCTCAGTGTAACCATTATAGGTGACATTTTTTCTTCTCAAATGCTGAAGCACCCATTTCACTACAACACCTGAATTTGTCACGTATCTGACAACATCATTAGCATGTGAAACATCTAGTCTTAACCATTTCATCACATACAACAGACCTCCTACTGAACTTACACGAGACATAACCTTTTCTTCTTTATAGACATGACCTATGCTTGAAGAAAACTTATAATGGAAAGCAAGAGGGATAAAAACCAGTTTTACAATGTTCATATTGAACTCCAACCACAACTTACCATTACCATCTCTATATACTTCTATGCCCATAATTTTTTTGCTTCTCCTTGATCCCTCATCTGAATTGTCCTGTCCACCCGAGTCATTTTCTTACTGCTTTTATCCATGCTTCAGCTTGCATCGAGCATATCATCAACAAATAACATCAAGATTGTGAATGTACTATAAACTATATAGTGATTACTACCCTTTGAAAAATTCTGACTCACTATGAAGGATTCAAACCTCTTGTATATTTGTCTGGGTACCAATAGGCCATACAATGAATTATCTAGCATGCAAACAAATTTACCCTTGCGATCTTCAATCAACCCTTTTGGTTGTTCCATACATACTATATCTGTGTTAATGATGACCTTGTGAGAAGTAGGATCCCACACACAACATCCTTTTATACCACCATCATAACTTGCAGAGATATAAAACAAGCAAGAATTCAGAAACAAAGATTTGAAGTCTGGAAATGATTTACCGCTTACCAGTACTTGCAATTCTTTCTTGCTCTTATGACCTTGATGCTTCTTCCATAAAAAAGAATATACATCTGTCACTTTAGATGCTAATTTAGTACTCCCTTCCAGCTTATAAAGGTTATCAACCTTTGTTGTCTTCATCACTACTAAACTACCTTTCGACAATGTGAGTGCTCCACCTTGACCTATATACTTATATCCACGAGAATCCAACACTCCCAATGAAATCAAATTTGATTTAAGCTTAGGTACATATCTAATATCTGTTAATTCCCTAACAATACCATCGAACATCCTGATTCTAATACTGCCAACCCCAACAATTTTACAGGGAATACCATTTCCCATGAACACTACACCCTCATCAATAGATTGGTAAGAAATGAACCAATTTCTATGTGAGCACATGTGGTGGGAGGCACCTGAATCTAACTGCCATTCTTCTTGATATTGTAAATTACTAGAAACGGATAAAACTTGATCAGTCATACCTGAAATTGTTACAACCAAATTCGCTTCCTTCATAGAGTTTTCCTCAGATTCCTTTCTTTTCCAACAATCTTTCTTGAAATGTCATGTTTTACCACTGTACCAACATTTTGCTTTACCCTTTATGTGTCTTGACTTAGATCGAGAAAAACTTCTCTCATTCTGCTCTTTAGTTTGACCTTTGACCAACATCGCTTCTGAAGTTGAGGTTTCTTGACTAGATTTTCTCCTCATCTCCTCAACCAACAAAGCTCCCACAATAGAGTCATAATCTAAAACATCTAAAGCTAATAGAGGTGACTAGATTATCCCAAGACTCAAGCAACGAACACAATAGTGTAATAGCCTTATCTTCATATTCGAATTTAACTTCCATACTAGTCAATTGAACTATAAGGGTATTGAAGGTAAATTTAAATGGTCAACAACTTTTGTACCTTCTTTCATCCGCAAACTGTACAACCGTCTCTTTAAGTAGATTATGCTCGTCAAGGACTTCGTCATATATAGACTTTCCAACTTGCTCCATAAGCCTGATGTTGTATCCTCTCCTACGATATTAAACAGAATATCATCCGCAAGACATAAACAAATGGTACTAAGAGCTTTTGCATCCAGATCTTCCCATTCCTCATTCGTCATGGTTGTTGGTTTCTTTGACTTGCCTACCAACGCTTTTTGCAACCCTTGTTGCACCAGTAAATCCTGCATCTTGAGCTTCCAGAGCTCAAAGTTGCTTTTACCACTAAACTTTTCAACTTCAAACTTTGAACTCTGCATCTTAACCATTAGCACAAAATTTCCTAATACCCACTGCTTATAAAACCCTAGGCCTTTGAAAACTAATGTGGAGAAATAATGATATAATCTTTAAAAGATTTAATAAAAAAATTAATAAAGAAAACCTTTTACAAAAAAAATTCACTTTTAATAATAAATAAAAAAAAAGTTAACCTTTACTTTAATTCCCTCCACCTTCTTTACTTTAATTCCTTCACCTTCTTTAATTGTTTTAAACATTTACCTCACGACTAAGTCGTGCACAATAACACAAATCTGATCTATCTTGAACTTTTCCAAAGAAAAAAACGTGCGAACGTTATTTTAAGGAGTCGTCGCACCTCCCGATGGACCTTCTTGCGACGTGCTTCAATGGGTCGTCACACCTCCCACTACAACCAGGCTGTGACGATGTATGGTGGTCGTTGCTCCTCCTGATAAAGCCAAGGTGCAATGTGTTCAAGAATTTTCAAGGAATGGAAGGTCAGCCTATAGGACATCGTACCTTCCAAGAGGAGGCCCCTCTGATGATGTGGAGATTGACGCATTGTACAGAGGTTGTTGCTCCTCCTGATAAAGCCAAGGTGCAATGTGTTCAAGAATTTTCAAGGAATGGAAGGTCAGCTTATAGGACATCGTACCTTCCAAGAGGAGGCCCCTCTGATGATGTGGAGATTGACGCATTGTACAGAGGTTTCACTCATGTGGCTCTTCTGGGAATTTGATGTCCTCGACACTCTTTTTTTCAATCAGCTCTGATACCACTTGTTAGAATTGCAAATGCGAAAAACACAATTCATGTATGATAATTAAGAATCACACAGATAAGAAACATATGGATTTCATGTGGTTCACCCAAACGTTGGGCTACGTCCACCAAGCATAGACAACAGTTGTCTTATTATTCAGATCATAGAGATTACAACAGACTTGTAAGGTCTTTCATTCCTCTCCCTCTATCGTCTCTACCTCCATAGGCTTACATGAATTTATATACACTTACAGAAGAAACTGATTATTAAATGCACTCCTATCCATATTCTAACGCAAAATAATAAAATCCAAATTCATTTTTGAAGGAATTCATTGTCACCAAATCCCAACAATGATAACATTATCTAAGACATATTGCCCTTGAATAAAATTTTTGTGCTCACGAAAAATTATCTTAGGAAGAATATGCTTGATATGTAGGGCAAGAGCTTTAGCTAGAATTTTGTCGTACGTGTTAAGAAGAGTGATGTGCCTCGAGTTTGTAAGGTAAATGGGAGTTATTTAAATAATTGTTGGTAAGGTAAATGGAAGTTGTTTAAATAATTTTTGGGAAGGTAATTTAGATATTGTTATAAGTGGTTGAAATTATAATAAATAAAATTATAATGATTATAAAGTTTTAAGTAATTTATACGTAATTTCATTTCCTATATATAGAATACTTAATATGAATGGAATTTTACTCACTCAAAATCAAAATTAATTTTCATGTATTTCTGCCCATTTGTTTTCGCATTTCCTATGTTATAGATAGCCCTTGCCGCTATTTGGAATATAGACAATGTAGTGTAATTAAGATAAAATTTAAATAGGCTTTGCTCTGCACCTACTTTATGTTGACCTAGTTGAATTAACTTCAGGTTTTCTTTGAATGAATAATTATTTTAGAAAGTCTACCAAAGAAAGCCAAGTGGAGATGATGAATCTTAAAATTTATTGATAGTTTGATATGTTTTATGTTTTTGTTTCTTTTCAATCAATTTGTTAAAAACAACTTCAAAAATAGTCATAGTATTCAAAGAGCATCTTAAAAATTAGATATATATTTTGAAGTTTTGTAGCTTTAACAAACAATATTAAAAACTTTGTGTTTTTAATTAGCATATTATACAATTAAATTATAACTAATTTTATTACAATTTTGATTAAAAAAACTGGAAAGGGGATTATGTTTAGTAGAGTGGATTTGTCCCCCCTTAAAGCTAGGATGGATGGCAAAAATCTCCAAACTCTATTTGAAATTTCATATTGGGATGGAAATTTTGGGAATTGGTTAGGTTGGAACATTGGTTTTTCTCTGGATCTGCGAATTCCTCTAGCTTCTACTTTTTTCTAGGTGTTTTGTAGTTGCATCCCCTTGTGTTTGTTCGCAAAAGATAATAGGGGTTGGAGTGACTCCCTTTACTTTGTCAAAGCCAGGTATTTCTTTTTGGCTTGAAGTGATTCAAATTTCCCAATGATTAGTTCTATGGAAGTATATATAGAGTAGCTATGGTTTGTCAAAGATTAATATTTTTTTGGATAGTAGGCCAGTGGCTCAAGGAAAAATTCTTATAGCATAAAATATAAAGAAAAAGGGAGTGGTAGGTCCTTCTAATGTGTTAGGTGTGCTAATGTAGAGGAATCAACTTATCATTTGTTCATTGAATGCAATTATGCCAACGAAGTCTCGTTGAATGCATTTGCTAGAATAAACCATTGAACTTGTTGGCCTCATTCCCGAGAGGAGATGTTCTTGGATTAGGACAAATTATCTTGTGGTTCCTTCAAAAACAAGAAAAAATTCAAGAGAATATGGGTAGCTCTTCCAGAATTCCTATGTTGGAAGATTTGTTTAGCCAGGGATAAAAAGATTTTCAACAATGAATGGCGTAAGCCGATGCAAACAACTTCTAAATCCAACTCTCTTCTCTCCGAATACCTATAATCTAGAATCAAAGTCCAAGATCAAGCGTTGGACTGTTTTGTGGAAGGTTGGTTGTCACAATTCAAATTGGACCAAATCACCTCCTCTTCATCCAATTTCAAAGCTAGTTCTTCCCCTCTTTGGTAGATTAGGAAAGAGCCCTCTAAATTTCTTTCTTGAAGGTTACAACAACACTATTTCTCTCTACTTTTTATGGTGCTTCTAAGAATAACCCAGAGGTAGTAGGTGGTAGTGGGAGTCTTCATGATCTTGAAGGAAATATAATTGTTCATTATGCCTGGGGGCTTGGGAGTGTTTCTAATAACTTAACAAAGGATTACTCGCTATGGTGTAGTGTTTACATTGCCAAGGATGAAGGATCTAAGTCCTTATTAGGATTTGGTGACTCCATGTTGATTATGAAAGCGATGATTGATCTATCTAGTTCAGTGGGGAACAAGTTAATATCCATTACCTCTCAAACTAATTGTTTTCTATCTCATTTTGAAAAGGTCTCTTCTTACCATATCAAAAGGGATTTGAATGGGGAGGTTGATCATCGGGCTAAGGTTGCTTCTTCTTTAAGCCTAGGAGCTCTAGTTTAAAATGGGAACCTTGGCTATTGTTTAATCCCCTAGATTTATTTGTTTGTGGGTATTAAATGACATCATATCCAATATGAAAAAATCAATGAACAATAGTTGGTTGTGTCTTGGGAAGGAGGATGTGAGGAGGTATGTTCCTCATCTCCTTATGGCATGGCATGGTTCAACCGTGGCTATGTAATGCGTAGATATCATTTTGTTTATGAAATGTGGGAAAGTGCCCATCCCAGGTTCTTTGTTGGGGCAAGTTTTTGGTTTTTTAGTTTGAAATTTGTTGGGTTGGGGTTGTAGTGGTAGTTTCCATGCTCCTTGGGTGGGTCTTTTAGTATTTTAGTGTGAAAGTGATCGATTGTTCTCCCTTTTGTTTCGTTTTGGTGGGGGATGGTCACAATGGAGTATTTTTCCTGGATTTGTGGTGTCAGTCAACACCCATTCTCTATTTTGGCACTTTCCCATTGTCATAGTGCTTCACATAGGCATGTCTTGGTTCCCTATATTTTTTCCTTTGGCAACAATGTTTGTGGTTTTTCTGTTATTGATTCTTGGAGCTATGGGATTGGGATAAATTCAGAGTTTTAATCTATCCTTTTGTGATTAGTGGACCAACTTTCCTTGCCTAGTTTTGGGTCTATTGTTTTGGTTCCAAGGCCAATAGCCCCCTTCTCTCTTTTCAATTTTTCTTTGTACGTTTCTTCTGTTGAAGGTGAGGACAAGCTTGCCATGGACAATGAAGATGCAAGGGAATTTTTCGTGTTCGTCACAGGCATGAGGACATTAGTCATTCCAACAACAACACTTTAATGGTAATTTCGTCCAAAATTATTGAACTTGAACAAGCCGACATCACCCGTAACACCGACATTATGATCCTTCTCTTGCTTTCAGAAATAATAAATTGATTCAATGGAGACATAGTGTAATAAAATTTGCAGTCTAGTTCTTTCTCGGCGTGTGGAATGTCTCTCCATCGCCTCCAACAACCATGGAACTGACAATTAGGCTTCAAGCAGGGTTAAAGGAAGACAAAATTGTAAACCCGTTCCAAGATCCTATGGAGATTGAAGGTCCAAGCTCCCCTCGATCTGACAAGAGGGGAAGGAACAAGAAGGTAATTCTCATCTTTGTTGTTAGTTTGAATGTTTTTTTGATTAATATGTATTTTGTGTTAATATGTCATACATGCTACTTGTAGAAATACTTGGAAATCATGTTTAGAATAGTCTTTTATGTCCTTATATGTCAATCTAAAACTATGTCCAATT
>JZKD02S1962245.1:35345-65403 GCA_000966675.3 Picea glauca
TTAGATATCTTATGAGACACACCATAGCAATTGCTTCAATAGGAGCAACCCCCATTTCACTCAGCATGATATCATAAGGGACTGAACTTTTAATTTTAAACTTGTTTGTAATCAAACGTTTTTTAATCTTCTCAATTTGCTTCCACTGTAAGTCAGATGCACTGATGGCCCACACTTCACAACCATAGAGAACCACAAGGATCACTAAAAGCCCAATTTTTTTTTGCATAGTCTTCCAATCCCATAGCTCTGCCTCTACACCTATTTTGAAAAACATAAAATGATTTCCAACTTCCCAAAATTCTTTTCTTTCTACAACCTCCCGCCCGATATGCCATGCTTTTCAACTCTTCATTGTCGCCTACTTTCAACAATCCACAAAAGGGGTGGGTAGGCACATCTAAGGGCATCAACCTCACCAACCGGAGAACCATGAGCTCCATCGTACTTGTCTGAGTTCGGTTCAATGCGTCGAACAAAATGTGATGGATGCCCTTCTCTATTTTAATACAATGCTAAGCCGTGTAGACTCAGCTACCCTCTTGATTTGTGATTTATATATTGCTGACACGGACACGTAGCGTATCCAAAACACATTAGATTGGAACCAAAGGAATATCAAAAGTGGGTACAGCGTTCGATATTATAACTAAAAACCTACGTTCACAAATTAGATTTTCAATTGGAAAGAGACACGACGGGGAACGCACCTTACTTCTTTACACCCACGTTTCCAACGTCCACATTTCATACAAAGTCTGCCCCGCTCGAATTACGTGATTAGACGCGTGGCGTGCCGCTGACAGCCACGTCATCCACGTCCGATAGCACTTACGTATTTTTGACTCCACTCCACGTCCGATAGCACTTACGTATTTTTGACTCCACTCCACGTCGGAGAGTCGCTGTCGAGAAAATTCCATCTTCCAAAAAGCAACGTCGGAGGGTCGCTGGCGAGAAAACTCCATCGTCCGAAATGCATAGACTTAAAATGCATTAAAGCACATTAAGAGATCAATAATGGATAATATTTGTATAAACATTAAAATTGAAATGGTTAAGAATACGTGAGTTTTTTTTATCTACATGGGATTGTCCCTCTTTATCTAAAAGGGGTTGGCCACTTTTTTAAACTAATGAAAATTAATTCATTATTGTTATTCAAGGAAAATCACACAATCATAAATGACATGCTAAAGGGGTTGACCACTCTTTGTAAATTAATGAAAGCTAGCCCATCATTGTTATTCAAGGAAAACCACACCATCGGAAATGACCTGCTAGTGGTCTATAAGGGGGCAGATTTTCACTCCTGCCAAAGACCTCTACATCTTGGACCATTAACCTATTTCCTTACTTCCAAAGGAGACCAACTCTTTAACCTCTTTATTACCTAATAATTTATCTTTGTGTAGCAATTTAATTGCCTCATACTTAATTTTATAATATTTAATTTTGCCCATAACCAAATAAATTTACAATCTAAGCTTATCTAGATCCTCCATTATTGAGTGCATTATCATGGAATTTGGTAGTCACTCATTAGTAATCTACAACTTAAGTGATTTTATTTTTCTAAGACATTTTTGGTTATCTCAATAAATATACCAGAGGCTATTTTAGATTTCAAACAGGAGCTCAACTTAATCCCTTCTTGACATGCCATAACAACTATGAGAAAATCTCCCAAACTTTTCATGGTCAATTTCTTGCATGATTAATCTTTTAATCAACTTTTTGAAATTTTGGATTGTCTTAACATGCATTGTTCATATGTGTGTCTGTGTACCCTACACGGTTGGATTCCAGGATTCCTATAGATACAAAACATAGTTATCTAATTAAACATTTTTATACTATGCTATGAATCCATAAAACAAACCATATAAGCGAAAGTTGTTATAATAATACATATTATAAGGAGTGGGTTAACTCGGGAGCAATCTTCCCTCCCGAGTTACTTTTCTGGCACATTTTCTAGCAGTGTGGTTTTAAATTTCCAGCCAATCTAGAAGTCTGATCGATTTTTGAGCATCTGGGTTGGTTTAAAATGGGGCAAAACCCCTAGGGTAAGGTTCTGAAATACATGGAACTTTGATCCATGCCAAATTCAGGCTACCCCAGAAAATCTGGTCAGATTCAGGCCCATTTTTTTGCCTGAAAAGAGGGAAGATTGCTTTCGAGTTAGCTTACTCCCATATTATAATCACACCTAGTAAGAATATTCTTCAATTAGCTCCCATGCAATGGATAATATTTTGCATATGATACTTTACGCAATAACAACTATAGGAGTGCTCATTGTTTCTTCCTATGCACATACTTACTAGCCTCCTAATACACTATGGTTGACCATATTTCATCTTATTGATCATATTGGTCATATTGACAAGGTTTGAAGATGTTGACTATACACCCTAACACACTAACTTATTGATACACTCTCATCCCTAGCCATAATGACCACAAACATAGTACACCCCTTAATCCCTATGATTTAGAACACACTTTTCCTCTAATACAATCTTACCCCTAACCGTTATGATCCTTGACACAATTATCTCTTAACACATTATGACCCCAAATACACAAACCCATTAACATGACATGACCTTTAACCATTATGACCCTAAACACACTATACCTCCTAATTCTTATTATCTCTAATAAAGTCACCCCCAAACTACTATAACATTATATCCCTTGACCCTAACACACCATACCCCCTCACTCCTATGATCCTTTACACAGAAACATCTGACACACTATAACCCATGACACAATAACCTTCTATCCACTACGACACCATACCCCCTAACCCTTATGACCCTTAACATAATCATTCCTTAACACACTATGAATCTAAACTAGCTATTGACCCTTAATCATGGTTCATCTAGTTAGTCATCTTTGCCATATTGACTATTAATCCTTGATGCCATAGTCGACCATATTTGACCTTTGTCATTTTAACCATATTGAATATTACACTCCATTGCTTAGTTGGTCATTGTAATACCCCTGTTTTCCCCAACTTGTAAATATAATTATATTATTTCTAAAAGACTATGGAAAGATATGTTGTGTGTGGATTTTGGGAAATGATGAACCTTTGCTAAAGAATTTAATGTGAATATTTTTATTAAATTAATGTAAAAAGGAAAATGTTGAATAATTGTTGAAGGGTATTTCCTATACAGGTTATGATGCCATGAGAGGGAATGGTGAGGGGAATCTTGATTGGTTGAGGTGACCCATGCAAGACAGTACTCTGTTGAATTAAAAATGTTCAAACCCAAAACTATCCTCTGCCCTAGAAAATTTTAATTACCAGTCAAGCTAGTGGTTGGTTGGTCCTCCTCAAAAATCATTGAGAGTATGGGCATTGTACCCATCTGGAAGTTTTTGATCTGACCCATGAATTGGGGGATTTGACCCACAAAATATTGTTGTATAAGGTAAGAAAAAGAGGAAAAAAAATTGTAGGAAGGGAAGAGGGGACACACATGATGGGGTTTGGGGACCAAAATTTGAGTGCAGAGGAGTGAGAAATTCTTCTGCTTCTTAGCAGAACAAAGAGAGGTGAAGAAATGCATTTTGTTTTAGGTGCAGGAACCATTGACAATTGTCTTCAAAGCAAGTTGATCAACAATGCTACAAAATTTTAGTGATTGGTTGAGCAATCACGAAGGAACTGAGAGGGGAGGGTGTTGAAGGATTTATGGGTAGTGAAAGGCCTCCCTTGTGTTGTGTATGAAAACTACTGAAGCTCTTTGTGGCAAGAACAACCCCCTTGATTGGTGGAGGAGAGTGGCCTCCATCCTTTCTCTTTTGTTGAGTATAAATAATTTCCTCTCATGGCATCATACTCTGGCTAGGGATGACCAACTATGAAAACACCAAGAACATTTGTGCCTATGGTTAGGTGGAAAGTGGTACACCCTTCATCAGTTACAACTCTTTCCATATTTTAGATAAGTTTATCTTTTCCAAATATCTACAATGTTAAGTTCAAAAATATTATAGAATGAGTTTCAGAGTAGTGTAAATCCAATCTCTGATAAAAAGGCCTGAGAAATTTAGGTGTAATTATGAAATGTTACAACTGAATGTTATTCTAGTTAATAACCTCATCTATTGACTGCATGTGTTTTAAAAATGAGTGTTGTGAGTGAGTGTTATGGCTGATTGAGTGTTTACAACCTACTTTATGTATTGGTAGTGATGATTGAACAGTTAAAGTCTTCACAAGATCTATGAAAAGGAAAGAGGTTTGATTTATGCATAAGAATAATTTCACTCTAAGTTTTCTTGAAGCTTTTATACCAATAAATTTAGATGATATCATATCTATGTTTGGGCCTTAGAGAATAAGCCAAATGTTGAAGAGAGGCAAAGTATTTCAAAATAAATAATAAGAAAAGAATGAGAAATGGGAATTAAGTTCTTAATTGGAAATAAAATGAAATTAAAAATTTGAAGTATTGTGATTAATTAAGTTTTATTAGAATTTAGTAAGAGAGGAATTTTACCAAGAATTACATAGTAGATTTATGTCCAAAGGGGAAAGATTTGGAAATAGAAATTATTCCCTGAAAATAACAAAGAATCTCATACAAATATGAGAATAATAATTTATGGTAAAAACATAGTTTTACCATGGAGGATTTTATTTCCAATAAATGCAAAGTTTTGGAAAAGAATTTAATTAAATAAATTGCATGAATTTATATATATGTGTTTTTTAAACAAATTTTGCATGAATGGTAAAGAGTGGTAACCCTTGGTAAATTTCCAAAGTTTACTATTTTTTTTTTAAAGTAAAAAAGGGGGTTTAGATCCTATTGCATTAACTTTCAAACCATACAGATACGCCCGAACTGCTAGCCATCTCGCCGAGTTAACGAAAACCGGGACAACCATCTTCCTATGTTGTTTATGTCAAAAAATGAGCTATCATATGTTCTGTCGGTAGGAAACCAAGACAAATGGAAACCCTCAATCTAAAAATGCACCCTTAGTTTATGAATTACAATAGAATTGAACCCTAACAGTGCTAGAGCCCTAGCTCTAATCAAAACGAAAGTTATAACCAAAAACATTAACTGTAACAATTACCCGGTGGTCGCTGAGGTGTCCATGTCGGCATCTCCTCTCTTCTTTCCCGCTATGGCTGGCAGCACGAAGGATTGTGCATACATTGGGCACCTCTTCCCTGGTGGCGTGTTAGAGTAAGCGTCGTATAGCATGTCGATGCGTTGGTTGATTAGTATGGCCCGGTGGATTTGGTCCTCCACCTGGCTCCTCAATTCGAACATCAGCTCCAGGTGCTACGGGTGGAAGAATGGTGGTTGGACATGCCATGCATCCTGCATGGTGGATAGGGGATATGACATAGGATCCATGCCACCCTCCCTCACCCAGCCATCCTCCTGTAGTGCACCTCCTGGTTTGATTGTCGCCGCCTCTCTTGTCTCGTTCCTACCCTACCACCCCAAGGCCTCATCCCGGTCCTATGACCAATCCTGTCCCCTCTGAGCATTCCTTTTGTCAGTGCCTAAGGAGAATTCACCTGCGCTCGCTGTCGTCTGCGTGTCCATAGCTTCCAGAATTTATTCTTTGATGTAACAAGTAGGGGGTTCCTCCATTTGGTCAACCCCTCTATGGCAGTTGTGCGGTTCCCCCGTGGCCTCCATGGTAACCTCCCCCGGAAAGCAAGTTGGAGGATTCCAATTGTCGGGTACTGTAAAGAGGAGGTGCTCCAGAGGAACCTGAATTGGTTCTTCTAGAGAAATTTTCTCCACATAGGCCATGGGAGGTGTCCTGGGCTTCCTGGCTTTGTGGACGAGCTGAGTCTGAGCCATGGACAATGCTCTTTCAAACCTTTGTTGTCTCTTCCGACGAGCATCGAAGGCATACCAAGAAGTGCCCCTGCGGGGCTTACCTCTTTCCCTCGGCATGTGTATGAGCAGAACGATGACCAAAGCGTCAATGGTGTTGCTATCACTGCACCAGAGCTCATAAATCTCTGGCTTCTGCAGCCCAAACTCGAAATGAGTGTTTCCTTGGCCAAAATCGATGATATTCATGAGGATGGGCATGACGGGTGCTGCCATTAAGGCTTCCTTCTTAATTCTTTGCGCATTTGGCTCCTCACTCACGTGGGAGGACTCATCCCATGGGCCTGGCTGTGCGGGATTGCTCCCATCCTTAATGGTGAGGGGATGGGAGCCAACGATCTATATTTAAGGCCCATCCTGGCTCCATACCACGTGGCCTTGCCTCGTGACATGGCACCCCATCCAGGGTTGGGAAGTCCCTATTGGCGAGGGCTTGAAAGCGGGTTGAGAGATCTGTGCTTGCAGAAGTTTGTGTCTCCCAAAAATGCGTTCCATTTCAGTTGTTACCCCTTCGTTTGCAAGGAAGTCCGCTACTCTGTTTGCTTTGCTTTTCACATGAGAGGGTATGATGCTGAGATTAGGCCTACGGAGGGCTCCAAATTCATCCAACAACCTCGAGAGTCTCCAGTTGAGCGAAATTTTCATAGGGTTTTCCCCATGGAGAATCTTGGTTATTAGCTGGATGATGATTTGAGAGTCCCCTTCCAGAGTGAGTTTGTGGAAGTGGTTGTCAATTTCTACTTGGAGGCCGTGTAAGAGGTCGGTGAGCTCAGTTGCATTGTTTGTGATTTCCCCCATGAAGCCTGCTACAAGGCAGAGGATTTCACCATTTGAGTTTCTGAGAATGGCCCCAAATCCCGCTGGTCCTGGATTCCCTTTGGAAGCCCCATCGAAGTTGATATTTACAAATCCTGTTGGAGGAGGGGGCCAGGTGGTCGGGTTGTTGTGTTGGTGATTGGTTGTAGTCATAGTGCGATAATTATTCAAACCAAGCTGCCAGTTCTGAAAAATGCATTGCTCCTCTGGATTGCATTTTAAGTCCTTCGACATCCAAGGTTTGATTCTGATTGTTTCTCGGATTAGCATGGCTATTATTTCTCAGGTTAGGGCGGGTGTGGAGGCCTTGGAGTGGAAGATTCGTTTATTTCATTCTTTCCAAATTTGTTAGAGAGTGAAGCTCGAGAGGATTTTCCAGATGCGAGAAAGAATAGGGTTTTTGTAGGAGAGCGAGTCCCAATTCTCTAGTGTGTCTCTAATGTTGTTCCTGTTTCGGTTCGAATTGCGCATTGCTTGAGATCCCTGGTCCTAAATCCACTAGTTGTAGTGACATCTATTGAAGAGATGCTCCATAGTTTCCTCTTGTTTTATACATAAGGTGCAGATTGAGGGTCCAATGAAGCCCCTTTTCCTGAGGTTGTCCCAAGTGAGGACACGGTTATGAACTATGAGCCATAAAACGATGGACACTTTGGGCCAGAGTGCGGGGCTCCAGACCTTGTTCCAAATATTCTCCTTGTCATGATTTTGGTAGTTTCCTTGCAGGTAGTAGGCCTCTTTGACTGAGAAGTTACCCATGGTGGAATTCCCCCATCTGAGAATGTTTGGGCCCTCTCGCGTGGGGATTTTCATGTGTCTTGCAAAGTGTTTCCAGGCCTGTAGGTCCGAGTCCCCGGGGAGTTGTAGCTATCGTGTGGATTTTTTCCACTGTCGCCAAGGTATGCTTCGGTCAGTAGTTCTCCAAAGATCTTTCACCCTTAGAAAGGTGTTCTAGTTTAGCATCTACCTAAGGGGGTTTAGTTCTTCCAGGTCGCTCAAATGTTTTTGTTGTTACCAAGAGTCCTGCCAAAAAAGTGCACTTTCCCCATTTCGTATCTCCCAGAAAACATGATTCTGAACTAACTCTTTGTTTTTCCAGGTTGTGTTCCAGATGTTGGATCCTTGTACTTGGTCATTGTGTCTAACGAGTTGTTCTGCCTGCATGTTCGGAGAATAATTTTGTTTCTAGATTTGCGCCCATAATGCTATGGGGGTCTTTAACCATCTCCACCACATTTTGGCTCCCAGAACTTGGTTGAGATTTCCTGGGTCACGGAGTCCCAACCCTCCCATAGCTTTGGGCTTGCAAAGCTTGTCCCAGCTGACCAGTGCCCATTTCTTGTTAGGTTGGTGTCCATGCCATAAGAAACCTCGCTGGAGGTTTATTATGGCTCTAATGACCTGCTTGGGTGTTGCCAGGGCTGTGAAGAGGTAGGTTGGCAGTGTTTGGAGGACTGAATTGAGAAGCACTAATCTATCCTCAATGTTAAGGGGTCTAAAGGTCCAATTGTTTAGCTTATTAGAGATGGAGAGAAGCAGACTATCCCATGAGATGGATCATGCCGACACTCCAATAAGGGGGATGCCTAGGTAGTTGGATGGAAGGGAGCTCTTGGGTATGCCAAGGAGTCGTGAAATATAATTCTGAACCGCTATCGGAGTGTTGAAGAAGTAAAGTTTGGACTTGTCGAGGTTGAGGGCCATGCCTGAGGCTTCCACGAAATCAGAGAGGATGGAGTTGAGCTTGTTGGCCTCTCTTGTGGTGGGGGTGTTCATGAGGAGGGTGTCATCAAAAAATTGGATATGCAAGGGTGCTGGCTAGATTTTGTGCAAGGGTAACCCCTTAAGGGAACCTTCCAGGACCGTCATCTTGATGTATTGTCCTAGGCCTTCCGCCATGAGTACAAAGAGAAAAGGAAAAAGGGGGTATCCTTTATTGATGCCCTTGGAAGGAGAGAAGGGTTGGGAAGGCACCCTGTTTACAAGAATGGAGAAGAAGACTGAAGAGGTGAGATTTAAGATCCAATTTACCTATTGATGGTCAAACCCAAAGGATTCTAGCATGGAGCGAAGGTACTACCAGCTGACTCTATCAAAAGTTTTTGAGAGATCAGGTTTGATGAGCATACCTAGGATTTTGGTCGTCTTGAGAGAGTGGATTACCTCATGAGCCAGGATGACGCTGTCCATGATTTGTCATCCTTCTATGTATCCTGCTTGTTCCTTGGAGATGACAAAAGGCAATATTGGCTTGAGGCGCATTGCTATCACCTTTGTAATGATTTTGTAGATGACATTGCAAAGGGAAATTGGTCTGTACTTATTGGGATGAGTGACCCTCTCCTCTGTAGGAATGAGAGTGAGAAAGGTAGCGTTGAGGGTGGATAGGACTTGGCCTGAGGTTCAGGATTCCTCTACAACCTGCCAGACCTCTTCCCTGATTAAATACCAGCAGTGGTGGAAGAATTAAGTGGTGAAGCCATCTGGTCCAGGTGATTTTCCTGAGGGCATTCCTTTAACTGCCTGGTCCACTTATTCTGAGTGATGGGTCTCATTAGCACTTCATTCTATTCTGGAGTCACAAGAGAGGGTATGTGCCTAGTTACCCTCTGGATCGTTGTCGTTCTGTCCCCACTGGTTTCCATTAGAATATCTTTGTAGTAGGTGTTTAATTCTTCAATGATTTGGGTGTGTTCTCTGATTGGATTTCCTTGGGCATCCTCCAAATGCATTATCCAATTGATGTATCAGCGATGCACCATGGCTCGATGGAAGAAATTTGTTTTCCTCTCACACTCTTTGAGCCATTGGAATCTGGACTTCTGGCGCGACAAAATTTCCTCTTGTTTTTTCCTCTCTTCTAACTCCGCTTGGAGCTTCTCTTCTTCTTTCATTAGGGCAGTGTTTTTGGTCTCTAAGAAGAATGTTTTATGTAGTGCTTCTAGTCTGTTTTCTATGTCCTACATGCTTTGGAATATGTTTCCAAAGGTGTGTTTATTCCAAAGCTTCAACGAGTGTTTAAAGTGTTTGAGGTGCTACTGGAATTTGTACATGCGGGTACCATGATCTATTTATGCTTGGGCCCACCAAGACTTTGCAAGCTGATGAAAGTCAGGGTGTGATAGCCAAAATTTCTCAAATCGGAATGGTTTTTTTTTTTGGTGTTGCCCCTGTTTCTAGGCAAAAGGAAACTGGCCAATGGTCTGATCCTGCTTTTGGGAGAATGAGGCTCTCCATGTTCGGATCCCTTTCTATCAGTTCTTCTGCTACAAGGAAGCGATCCAGACGACAAGCCACTTGTTGGTGCCCTGATCTGCGGTTGGACCAGGTGAATGTGCCATTGTGATTTTCGATGTCTACTAGATTTAACTGGTCTATAAGGGTTTTGAACTTATCGTTATCTGGCTCCAATCGTTTAGTGCCTCCTTTTTTCTCTTCCAGTGTCAGGATCATGTTGAATTCTCCCCCTAGAATCTAGTTGGGCATACTTAGCAGGGTTTTGATGTGAGCTATCCATTTCATGAGGTTGTCTTTGTCTTGTTGACTCTGAGGTCCATAAATGTTTGTGATATCACCTTCCTTAGTCGACCCTGTGATCATGAAGTGTGCGGTGAGTGTGCCTATGGTGGAGAAAGGGCTGCTTAGGGTGACAGTGTTGGGATTACATAAGATAGCTAGTCCACCTGACGCACCTGTGGAGTCAGTGTGTATGAAATCACACCCATGCCAACTTCGGTGGAAGATGGTTTCTGCTTCTATTCCAACACATTTTGTCTCATGTAGTAGAAGGATATCTGGATTTTCTTCTCTGATATAGTCTCAGAGGATCCTTTGTTTGGATCTACCATTGAGTCCTTTGATGTTCCAGGTGATTATCTTCATCATAATGATTGTGGAGTTGGGTGGAGGTATCCCTCCGAGAGCTTTTGGATCTACCCAGAGTTGAACATGAGATTTCCTGCCTCCTTGATAAGTTGTTGGGATGATTTTCGTCCCCTTCTTTTGTTTTCCCGTGGTATTCTCTTTGAGTATGAGCTTGGATCTATGGCTATACCCAATCTTGCTGTGGAGTCAATAAATACTTTGTGTACCTTGGGAAGTTTCTCTTCGGGGAGGGCTTGCAGATCCTTTTGATTGAGGGCTTCTTCAAGTTTTTCAAGGTCGATGCCTGCTAGATCACAGTCATCCAGCTGCATCTAAATGTCCCCGTCTACTCCTCCCCTCTCTGTTGAGTTAGCCTCTTTATTTTGTACAGAGGAAGGTGTATCTTGGCTCTTCCCTTTCTCTTGTTGTTTCGCTTTGTGTGGATCTTGGATTTCTTGATCTTCCGATAGTTGATTCAGGATCTCATAAGAGTTTTTTGTCAAGACTTTGGGGTCAGGATCTGGATTTTTCTTCCTTGGGTTTTTTTTTTTCATACCTGTGAACATGGTGAAGTCATTTTTTTGCTTGGTGTCATTGGCCTTGGGTGCTTGGATATTCAGTGGACAATCCCTGAAGAGGTGGCCATGTTCATGGAATCTCCTTCAGCAGAAGGGGATGTGTTTGTAGTCGATCGTTTGTTGTTAGTCCTTGTCTTGATATTCCAGAGTGGCAGATTCAGGTAGAGATTTGGATATATCCATGTACACACAGATTCAAGCATAAGAGGTATATTATCTTTGTTTTGTAGCATCCGATGTTTTGACATAATGCCCCACTGTGTTCCCTATTCCCATAAGGATTTCTTTCAGCCAAAACTCCTGAGGTAAGGAGTATAATCGGATCCAAACTGGAGCCATTGTGAAGTCCTCCTTGTCTAGGTTGAAACGATCTATCCAGAAGCACAGAAATAGCCTGACTGAGTTGTAAAAGTATGGGCCATTATTGAATATTTTGTACTTGTCTTTGAGATTGTAAAGGATGATCGTGAAGAAGCCTTTTGAGATGAGCTAAACCTCATAGTCTCCCTTAGGGTTCCACCAGTGTTTAATCCATCGAGTTAGGTCACACTCAGATGGCCATAGTCCTAAGAACTTTCCTATGAGGGCATGCTCTCACATGAACTATGTGTGTTCGCCCACCCTTGTTGAGCTTATGAGATACCTTGGGGGTTTGTTGGATTGCAGAATGTATTTTCCATGCTCCCAACCACGAGATGCCTTTGGATGGGATGTTCCTAATTCCACATCCATCTCTTTCCTAAGCCCTTGTTCTCTGATGAGGAGTTGGTCTTGTAGCTGTGATGACGGCTCAAAGGAGGGTTGCTTGGATCTTGTTCCTGCCCTATCATTGGTGGTTACATTGTTGTATGAGGGGGGTTGCCCCCCCCTTTACGAACTCATTCTGACTGATAAGACCCCGATTACTATTTGTACTAGTCTGTAACAGGTGACAGGTTCCACGATAGATTTCTCAAGTCATGTAGAAGGTTTGCAGAGGAAGCATTGCAGAGCGTTAGGGTTTCAATTCCTATATTTAATATTATCAATCCCAAAGTTTACTAGTTAAATGCCTAAATAAATTGGATAATAAGTTGAGAAAGTTATTTATTAAAAATATGTGATTTTCAGTCTTGTGCATGAGAAATGGAAAGTTTGGAATTTATTTCCTTTCTATGCAAGGATCAAACCATGCCAAGTTTCTCAGCTTTAAAACTTATGCTCTGTGCATGATGCTCTACTCTCCTAGAGAAGTTATAATTAAGGTATTTTATTTTTTAGCATTTAAATACTTGAAAATATATAAATCCTTTTATCTTTTTCAATGTTTGTGTGTGTGTGTGTGTGTGTGTGTGTGTGTGTGTGTGTGTGATCATAATTCCTTTTCCTTCAAAGTTTGGCGGTTAGAAAAACAAGAGGAGCACATACATTTAGAGTCTGAAGAGCTCAGGTGCGATGACTTGGGATATTTTAACATTAAGTATTATAATATTGAATATTAAATTCAACCTTTTTGGAGCATGGCCCTCAAAGTAACGAGAGGGGAGTGAATGCTTAGAGTGCGATGGCCTAAGACATTTTAATATTAAGTATTAACTCCAACCGTTTTGGAGCTTGGTCTTCGAAGTAAAGCGAAGGGAACCAAAGATCAGAGCACAACAACCCGAGGTAAGTATAATATTATAATATGAATCATTAATATCAAGTCCCTTTTTAGAACTAGATCGTCGGAGAAATGTGAAAGGTGCACGTGAAGGATGTATGAATTATCTGAAATAATATAATGTTAAATAAATTACAATACCCTTTCTTTCCCAATATACACGTGAAGATTTCGATGCAAAGTTAGGAGTCAGGGTTTGTGATTTATATGTACATTAATCAAGGTTATAAACCTAAGTGTATTATAGTTTAATCAATTATATTGTAATATAATATAATTATGTTATAATATGATTAATTAAATTATATCATACAATAATCATTATAAGAGTGAAATTTAAATTAACACCAAAAACCTTTTCAGGGCGTGGAGTTCCCGAAGTAAAAGAAACTGTAATTTCTCATTGTTACCAGGCAGTTAATCTCAATTAAGTTAAAATGAATAATGCTTGGAATTTTAAATCAAATAACAATTAATTAACCTTAATAAGGATTAAATAAATACGATATTAAAGAGCATGATTTTGATAATGGAATAATTAATTTAATAATATTTTTAAGAATGGCTAAAGTGGATTTTGGATCGTCAGATCAAATTAATAGTTCTTTGGCACGAAATGCGGTTTGAGGACCATATACCTTATCGCGAGATATGTGATATCACAACCGTCATATTTCACAAAAGCCGCCCTAGGAAGATTGTTCCTTTACCTTATCTGGTGATTATTTGGAATCCGTGTGTTCCTTTACCTTATCTGGTGATTATTTGGAATCCGTGAGGCATATTGCATCCATAAGATCAAATGAACGAGTACCATTAAATTTATCAGAGTATGTGTATTCATAGTGGTAGAATTGGAGTAGTCAGTGGGACCATGACTAGAATACTCTGATAGGAAGGAGTTTCGAGAATGAAGGTGAAATGTCAATTAGGAATGGGAGAGCTTTAATCTCATCTATTAATCAAGGCAAACCCCATTGGAGAGGCTAAGCCTAGAAATTGACAGGTGGTTATCCATCGATGGATTAGAATCTCTGAGAAAATTGTCGCTATTGAACTGGGTGATCCGAGAGTCATTAAGGAGACTTTTATCCAATAAATACTCTAAATCTTTAAAAGGTCATGTCCTCGATCTAGAGCTCGAGTCTGGGCATAAGGCTAGTCATTGAAAATCTTGTGATGAGTTGAAGACAATGATGAACTCAAGGAGAGATTTAGAGATGGGTTAAGGTAAAAGCAAAATTTAATACCCCATCCCTTAGAAAAGATACTTAGTGGGTTGGGTGTCTTACAATCATATTTATAACAATAAACCCTAAATCTTGAGCATGGTTGGCCATCTTCTAACTATTGACCCATGATCCCATAGTTAATCATATTGACTATTGACCCTCACCTTTTTTACCATATTTGGTATTAATCCTTCGTGCCATAGTTGACTATATTGACTATGAATCGTCACCAATTTAACCATATCGACTATTGACCCTTATTATTTGGTTGTTCATATTGATCCCACTAAACCTTAATCCCTATGCCCATCTTAGATTAGACCATATGGACATCCCACTAGCCATAATCAACGTGCCAATCTCAAATTTGAAGCTACCCTATGTCATTTTGACTATTGAACTTTGATCACATGGTTGATTATGGTTGGCCATCTTCACCATACTAACTATAGACCCATTATCCCATAGTTAGTCATATTCATTATTGACTCTCACCTTTTTTACCATATTGGCATTTACGCTTGGTGCCATAGTTTTCTATATTGACTATTGATCGTCACCATTTGGACCATATTGACTATTGACCCTTGATCACATGGTTGGTCATATTGATCTCACTAAACCTTAATCCTTATGCCCATATTATATTATACCATATGGACATTCCAGTAAAGCTAATTAATATAACAATCTTGAATTTGAAGTTACTTGTAATCACTTTGACTATTGACCCTTAATCATATCGAAGAGACTCTTGGTCAAAGTTGTTAGTCTCTGACCAAGAGTATCTTCTGTAGTCAACCTGAAAAGTATCCCAAAAGGGAAGAAAACACAAACCATAGTGTAAATATTCCCACAACATATAATCCATAGTCATGGCTTCAAGTATAGCCTCATCCGAAGGAAATTCAATATCCGAGACATCACATGAACGAGAAGGGTCAACAATGCCGATGGGAGAAGCAAACTAACCATATTCCATATAACAATGAAGGTTATAGCTAGGACCGACATAGTCTATCAATGAAGAATCATAAGCACAAAGGATTGAGGATCTACAAACAACGAGATAAAAATCAAAAGGAAACTCGATATCACTTGGACCAAGAGGGGGAAACAAGGGCTCTCATGCCCCCATTGGATAAACCAATGGATCAATTGCTGAGACCAAGTTTCAAGAAGGATAACATGAGTGAACAAGTTCCTGCTCAGGAGAAACTGAACACCGAGGATAAGATGCCACATAATTTACTTGTGGCGAGGTAGAGTCTACAAGAACACTAGGAACATATAAAGGGGTAGCCTGAAGTAACATCGAATTAGGATGGTGATTATCATATGCCAGCTGGTTGATAGTGACAATAATTACATTTTGAGGGAAATGCATCACCCAAAATAACGTTGACACCATAACATTCATAACATATACATAATCACGCCCGAGAAAGATATTAAAATCTAAAGGGCCTTGCACCATTGTAACATCGACAAGGACAATCTTCCCACCTAACGAGATAGGAAACTGAGGAAGAATCCCCAAATATTCACTAGGACATATGTCAAAGCAAACAACTCATGAGAAGCAGACACAAGCTCGGGTGAGCCCAAATCTTTCCAAGTCGAGGAGGATAAAACACTTGCGGAGGCTCCTTCATCCACAATACATTAGTAAATGTTTTTTGAATTAACTTCAACCCTTATTTGAAAGGGTGCAGAAGAAAGAAGGTGAGGCTCAACAAGGTCATTCCAGTCAAAGTAAACCATCCTAGGACTTGGAGGGGGTGTGCTAGAAGTGAGCGGAATGCCCCCTTATTTTGAAAGTACTGAACTGGAAATGCTAAAAACATAGTTAGTAGACACATCATTCCCCATAAAAAGAATGGGATCATCCAAATATTGCATCAACATGACCACTTTGGTAGACTCGACACTCTCCAAGAGAAGAGTGGGATCAACCGAATATTGCATCGGCGTGACCACTTTGGTAGACTCGACACTCTCCAAGAGAAGAGTGGGATCGGTCGAAGATTGCATCGACACAACCACTGATTGAATAGGTTGCGAGACAACATGGTCTGAAGGTGATCCAAATGGATCTCGGTGGCCATCCACATTTTCCACTGAATAACCATTTTGAGCCTGTGGTTTTGATAAACCATGACATTTACCCTTTTTATGGGGAATGGAATGTAATTCCATCTTCATTTGTTAATTACAAACATCATGTAATGATTTCCTAGTGGTCTTATGTACATGCCTACAACATAGAGTTAATGCACCGGATCCCATTAAAACTCCACAGTTAAGCGTGCTCAGGCTAGAGTAGTACTGTGATGGGTGACCACCTATGAAGTCCTAGTGTTTTACATGCCTATGGAATTTTATAAAAATTTTCCAATTTATCCCACATGCATCATTGGAATTGTTCTCATCTCACTCTCTCATATATAATTGAGGTGAAGGATTCCATTTAAGCATGCAATGGAGTGTGATGTAAAGTTTGTTGTGAATGAAGCGTAGCTAACATCTCTTTCTTTTCAGAGATAGAATACTCCATTATGCAAGTTTTTGTTCTACAATGTTTTTCTCTTTTGTTCATTATTAGAAGTTGGTTTTCACTATATTTCGGTGTTCTCTGCATTATCTCTATGTATTTACTCGTTATATATCGGTTATATTTTTGTCTTCATGTCGTTCTCAAAATAATTTGGATCAGTGGTATTAGAACAGGCTGCTCCTTGTCGTTTCTCAGAGAAGGTCCCCAACGAGGTCAAGGCATAGAGAGTTGGGTCTCGAGCTAGTTTTTCTTGAGGACAACTGCTCTCGCCAGCTCAAGCGACCTCCCATGGAAAAATAAAAGAGAGATGAAAAATCAGGAGATCCTTTCAAGATATTGCTCGAGGAATCCCTCGTGCAATAGAGAAACGAGATGATGGATAAATTTTCTCAAATCCTTCAAAGACTATCGATGGCATCGGTTGAGGAATATTCGACAAGAATCCATTTTTCAAGTGTGACACCCTTCAAGGTACAAGTCAATTGTGATATCCCATTATTTGAAGGCCAGATAGATGCATATGCTCTAGAAAAATGGTTGAATTTGCTAGAAGGTTATTACTCTGTCCAAATTTTTTCCAACAGTGAAAATATCACCTTCGCGCTCCTTAAATCCCTTCCCCATGTCAAATCTTGGTTGGAAGGTTACTAGGAGAGGTACATCATGGATGAATCTACACTATTTGGGAGAGAACCCACTTGGGAGGCCTTTGTAGATTCCCTAAAGGAGGAGTTCTACCCTGTCAGAAACTGTGATGACCAATACATGAGATGGATAACTCTGCTTCATAAAAGAGACTAGACGGTGCTAGAGTACACCAACATATTTCATACCTTGTGCTCAAATTTGGGTATCAAATACTCTGAGCGACACATGGTTTTGAAGTATTGTAGTGGTATACAAAGGTACATCCAAACATATATGGATTTTGTGGACATCTCCTCACTGGGAGTTGCTTATCGATATGCAGTCAAAATTGAGCAGAAATTCAAGTAGCAAAGTAAGTGGGAGAAGCATGGAAAAGGAAACTCTAACTCACATAATGAAGGATAGAGAAAGGAAGGTCAACCTCAAGAGAGCTAGTCCCAGTGCAGGTAAATAAGGGTAACATGAAGTAAAAGAAAGACACTGAAAAGTGGTGTGAGTTCCACAACAACCCTTGGCACAACATTGATGAATGTCACTCAATACAGTCATTGGTGGTCGAGCTCAAAGACAAAGAGTCGAATGCTGACTTGGATCCTGATTTAGAAAATAATAAAAGGAGATAGATCATTAATGCAGAACCCACTGCTACTATCACAACTAGAACAATCCAACCAAAAAAGGATCCTGAGGAGGGGGAGCAACTCATCCATTCACAAATGTGGGTGAAGGGGACCCCATTGTATTTTATTATTGATAGAGAAAGAAAAACGAATGTCATCTCAACAAAGGTTTTCAAGCAGTTGGCTTTTCCAGCAACACCACACCTGCAACCATACAACATTGGGTGGCTTCACTAGGGTCAAGATCTCCGTGTCAGCCAACAGTGTCGCCTGTCCTACGACATCAAGCCCTTCAAGGATGAGGTATTGTGTGATGTTTCCCCACTGGAAGTCTGTGATTTTCTATTAGGCCAACCATATATGTGGAGGCGTCATGTTTTTTATGAGTCTTGACCCCGTAGTGTCATTGTTACTCTGGGGGTTCAACTATATAGGATACTAGCGGTAGTTCAGACTATTGTCCCACCAAAACAATGCCAAAAAGTAATCTTTCATACTGCAAAGTTTATACTCTTCACAATCCAATCCGAAGGTGAACAGAAGGAAACTGCAACCACTACAACCTCATCCCAAGACCTTTTTATCCAATAGAAGAAGATCGACAAGATTGTGGAAGAGTACCAAGATATTCTTGTTGCACCTACGGGGGTGCCTCCATATTGCCCAATCAAGTAAGGTTATAACATAACCCTTCATACTCTTCATGTTGCATAATCATCAACAGAGTTCTCCCACACTTAGGTAGATCATGCAACTATATTGTTTGAACGGATCCAACTCCTCCATCAACAGGTTCATGACAACCTTCAACAAGCTAAGCAGGACAACTTCTTTAGCAAGGTAAACAACGCACCAAGATTCAGATTTAGCAAAAGTCTCCCTGTCTCCCAAGGGAACTTGATGCAATGGGAACCATTGATTCCTAAGGGGGGGGGACTGATCCAAATGGATCTCGATGGCCATCCACCTTTTCCACTGAATAACCATTTTGAGCCTATGGTTTTGATAAACCATGACATTTACCCTTTTGATGCAGAATGGAATGTAATGCCATCTTCATTTGTTAATTACAAACATCATGTAATGATTTCCTAGTGGTCTTATGTACATGCCTACAACATAGATTTAATGCACTAAATTCCATTAGAAATCTGTATTTAAGCGTGCTCAGGCTTGAGTAGTACTGGGATGGGTGACCGCCTGGGAAGTCCTAGTGTTTTACATGCCTATGGAATTTTATAAACTTTGTCCAATTTATTCCACATGCATCATGGGAATTGTTCTCCTCTCACTCTCTCATATATAATTGAGGTGAAGGATTCCCTTTAAGCATGCAATAGATTTTGATGTAAATCTTGTTGTGAATGAAGCGTAGCCAACATCTCTTTCTTTTCAGAGATAGGCTACTCCATTATGTCAGTTTGTGTTCTACAATGTTTTTCTCTCTTGTTCAATAATAAAAGTTGTTTTTCATTATATTTATGTGTTCTACGCATTATCTCTGTGTATTTACTTGTTATATATCATTTATATTTTTGTCTTCATGATGTTCTCAAAATAATCAGGATCAGAAGGCGCATCACCCCCCAAAAGAGGAGTGGGATTGGACGAAGATTGCATCGGCAAAACCACTTCATCAACCAAAGGATGAATAGATTACGGGGAAACCGAAGAATACTCAGAATAAAAATAGCTTGCTGATCCGGGTGGATATCGATGGCCACCCATCTTTTCCATCTGGCTCAAAATAGTTTTCTGGCAATTTTGCCAATTTACTATTTTTAGCAATTTTTAACTTCAGGGCCATTTTGAGTCATAAATGAAATTGTTTTGGGATATAGCTTCTCAATGATAGCTAAAGGCTCTGATTGAGCCCCCAAAATGAATCTCCTCGATGATACCTTTCCAACGATCTATAATGCGCCCCAAACGGAGATCATATGCCAAAATTACGCCCTCAGGAAGTTGATACACCAAACTACCCAAAACGGGGTCCACAAAATTGTTGGATTTTCATCTTCCGAGGTTAGGGTTTTGGATTTTATTTATGATAAAAAGGCCTTTGGATCCTCATTGTAAAATCATCTTCTTGTGAATGCGAGTAGCGAACACATCTCTTCTCATAGATAAGCTGCCACCAGTCTTTCACTCTGTATTTTTACAGTCTTTGTACATTTTCGCTCATTAATATAAAATTGTGTATTACTGTATCTATGACCCAAATGGATATTTGTGGACACCCACCTTTTCCAACTGGCTCAAAACAGTTTTCTAACAATTTTGGCAATTTACTATTTTTAGCAATTTTAACTTCCGGGGCCATTTTGAGGGCCTGAATGAAGGTTTTTCGGGATCAAGCTCTTCAACGATAGCCAAAGGCCTTATTGATCCCCCAAAATTAATCTCCTCGACTATACCTTTCCAACGGGCTATCACACACCTAAAAAAGAGATTGTATGCAAAAGTTACGACCCCAGGAAGTTGATGTACTAACTTACCCAAACAGGGTCGACATGACTTTTGGCGCTTCATCTCCTAGGGTTAGGTTTTTGGATGTCTAGGTTTTTTGGCATTATTATTTATTGTAAAAAGGCCTTCAGAGCCTCATTGTAACCTTGTTCTTGCGAATGTGCACTGCCGTCACATCTCTTCTCAGAGATAAGCCGCCACCATTCCAGTAAGCTTGTTTCCACTGCATTTTACAGTTTCAGCTTATTTCGTTATTGAATAGAAAACCAATTTTACTGTATCTATATTATTTTTTCTTAAGCACCTATTAATAATATGTATTCATTTCGTTCTGCTCATAAAATCCAAATCAGTGGTATCAGAGCGGTCTTCTCCTTGTCGTCTTAATGCATGTCCCAACGAGGTCGGAGTACAAAGAGTTGAGTCTCGAGCTTGTTTCTCTTGAGGACAAAATCTCTCGCATGCCCAAGAGACCTCCCATGGAAATAGAAAAGAAAGATGATGGGATAGGAGATCATTTCAAATTGTTTATTTAGGAATCCCTCACGCAATAGAGGAACGAGATGATGGATAGTTTCGCGCAATTCCTTCGACGGCTACCAACAGGCGACACATCTTCTTCGAACAGAGGCACCGCCCCCTTCAAGGTAAAAATAAACTTTGATATTCCTATATTTGAAGGTCAGATAGACGCAGATGCTGTAGACAAGTGGTTGAATCTACTAGAAGGGTATTTTTCTGTCCATAACTTTTTGAATAGAGAAAAGATTAATTTTGCACCCCTCAAAGTCGTTCCCCATGTCAAAGATTGGTGGGAAACTTTCTGTGAGCAAAAGGAAACAGAGGAAACCTCATTATTTTCAGTCATGGCCACCTGAGAATCCTTTAGGGTGCTATTAAGGAAAAATACTACCCTATCAAAAGTTATGACGACCTATATACCAAATGGACCACACTGCGGCAAGAAAGAGACCAAGCAGTGCCAGATTTCACAAACATCTTCCATTCCTTGCACACCAAGTTGGGTATCAAAGATTCGAAGCGAAATCTAGTGCTCAAGTATCCCGGTGCTCTACATAGATGCATCGAGGTCGAAATGGAATTTCTGGACATCTCATCCTTGGGCACGGCCTATCGATATGCCATCAAAATCGAGCAGAAGCTCAAACAAAAGACGCGACAATTTGGGCCTGGGAACCCCTCACAACAAAAGCTAGGAAAGTGCGGCCTCAACCCACCGAACAAAGGATAGAGAAAATATGGACAGTATCAAGACAACCAGTCCAAGCCATAAGAAAAGAAGGACATCGAAAAGACAAAGAAAGATACCGGAAAGTGGTGCGACTTCCATAAGAGCCCTTGGCATAATACTGTTGACTGCCGCTCAAAGCAGTCGTTGGTGGACGAAGTGAAAGCCTCTGAATCAGATGCATATTCTGACTCCGAGCCAAAACCAAAAAGGGGAAGACGGATCATTGACGCAGAACCCAGTGCCACTATTGCTACCACCAAGCTCAAACCTGGTGAACCAGATGAGCCAGAAGAAGGAGAGTGCATCTTCCATTCACAGATGTGGGTAAAAGGCACCCCGCTTCACTTCATCATTGATAGCAGTAACCAAAAGAACCTCATCTCAGCAGAGGTCATCAAGCGGCTAGCCCTACCAATAATGCTGCACCCACAACCCTACACCATTGGATGGCTCCGCCAAGGAAGCGATCTCCGCGTCAACCAACAGCGTCGACTGTCATACAACATCAAGCCCTTCAAAGATGAGGTATTGTGTGATGTTGCTCCTCTCGAAGTTTGTGATGTTATTTTGGGCCAACCTTATTTATGGAAACATCATGTTGTATATGAGTCTAGGCCTTGTAGTGTTATTATTACTTTGAACAAGAAATTGTACAGGATACCCAAGGCAGTCCCACCTAGTGCTATTTTCTTGATCTCTGCTAAGCAATGAAGGAAGGTCATCTCTTAGATGGGGAAGTTTGTCTTCTTCATGATTCGCTCTCAGAATAAGTGAAAGATCACAACCACATCCAAGGTCTTTGCAGCTGACCTCTCCACACAACAGAAGCAAGTAGATAAGGTCGTGGAAGAATACTCAGATATCTTCTCCTCACCTACCGAGGTACCTCTACACTGCCAGGTCAAGCACCCCATCGATTTGACCCCCTGTGCACCGCTTCGCAATGGGCCAGTCTATCATCTCTCTTTTTTAGATAATGAGGAGATCAAGGGACATATCCAAGAGCTGCTCCACAAGGGGCACATCTGCCCCAGCTCATCACCTTGCGGGAGCCCAATCGTGCTGGTACATAAGAAAGATGGAACCTGGCGACTCTATATTGATTACCGGGATCTAAATAAAATCACAGTCAGAAAACAACACTTGATTCCCCGAATCGATGACCTCCTTGATCAACTCACGGGGGCCAAATACTTCAGTAAGATTGATTTGAAGTTTGGCTACCACCAGGTCCCGATAGAACAGATAGATGTATGGAAGACCGCCTTCAAGTCAAAGTAAGGCCTTTTTGAATGGTTGGTCATGCCCTTTGGTTAGACAAATGCTCCAACCACTTTCAAGAGGATGATGGATGATATCCTATGACCATTCACCAATACTTTTGTAGTGGTGTATCTGGATGACATTCTAATTTACAACAAGACTTGGGCCAAACACTTGCAGCATATTCAGCAGGTTCTGCACAACCTGCGGTAGCACAAGCTATACACCAATTTGGAAAAATGCTCCTTCGGCATGGACAGGTTCCATTACCTAGGCTACATCATTGATCAACATGGACTACATGTGGATCCAACTAAGATCCAAGTCATCCATGACTGGCTAGCCCCAACAACACTCACTAAGCTTCGAAGCTTCTTGGGCCTTGCCAATTTCTACCGCAGGTTCGTGTTGGGTTTCTCCCATATTGCATGGGCCCTCAGCCAAATAAATAGGGGTGGTGGTAAGGAAAAATTTGCGTGGGGCCGGACCTCATGGATGATTTTAGGGGCTAAATTTCACTCATGGGCTAATTTCCCATGGTTTTCCCAAAAACGAGATTCGTTATTTTAAAAATGATTCGCCCAAATTCTATAGGATAAAATTATTTTACCTTAAAAATCGCCAAAAGTTTATAAAAACTATATAAAATTCTTATAAATTTGAATATTTTTACAAAAATATCGCCAAACATTTATAATTGACATATGAAGGATTAGTAAGATTCGCCAAGGTTTTTACATTTTAAAGCAAATTTCCATCCTTAAAATCATCCCTGGGGCCAGTCCCAACAACAAGCGTTCGATGATTTGATATAGCGCTTGTGCTCAACCCCAATACTTTCACTACCATACTTGTAGCATCCCTTTGATATCGAAACGGATTCTTCAGACTATGTCGTGGGCACCGTTCTCACTCAGCACAACCACCCCATGGCTTATCATAGTGAGACACTATCAGATATTGTCCGTAAGTACCCTACTTACGACAAAGAAATGTACTCCATTGTGAAGGCATGGCGCCAGTGGAGACATTACATTCTTGGGAAGGAGACAATCATCCACACTAATCATAAGCCATTGCAGTTCATGCAGACATAGGGAAAATTACAGAATGACCGCCATCAAAAGTGGTCCACATAATTGCAGCAATTCCACCTCAACATCAAGTATAAAATAGGAAGCACCAATTGCGTCGCTGATTTCCTCAGTAGACCACCAGTCATGGCACTCACCATGGTGCTAGAATCTTGCGACCATGAGACATATGGATGGCCCCAACTCTATGAGAAAGACCTTGACTTCACCACCACCTACCAAATGTTGGGTGCAAATGAAGTTATCAATAATTTCCATCTTTAGGATGGGTTGTTGTGTCGTATGGGCCATATCTATGTTCCATCAAGTGAGTGAGTGAAGCTGATCTGGGAAGCCCACTACAGTCGGGTGGTAGAACACTTTGGCATCGAAAAGGCAGTGGTGATGCTACAAAAACATTTCTGCTAGTCGAAACTTCGATAGGAGGTCGGTAAGTATATCAGATCCTGCACTGCCTGTGCTATTGTCAAACCAACCACTAAGAAACATGGCCTGTACACCCCTCTTCCTACTCCTGACAGGCCATGGGAATCCATCTCAATGGACTACATGCCGGGCCTCCCGTCCACCAAGCAGGGAAATGACTGTGTTTTTGTGGTTGTTGATTACTTTTCTAAGATGGCGATTCTGGTTGCTTGCAAGAATAACATCACAGTAGAGGCCACTGCCAAGATATTCTTTGAACGAGTCTAGGTACATTTTGGAATCCCACAAACTATTGTCTCAGATCAGGATAGTCGATTTCTTATCACATTTTGGTCGAGCCTCTGGTCATTGCTGGACACCAAGCTCACCAAATCCACGGCCTTCCACCCCGAGATAGATGGCCAAATCGAGGTTGTAAATCGAATGATTGTGCATATCCTTCGCATGTATAATTCAAAGCACCCTCTTACATGGGATGAGAGTCTTCCCTATGTCCAGCATAGCTACAACCAAGCCCTACATATCTCAACCGGCCACAAACCCTTTGAAGTGGGGTTGGAATTCCAACCATTGGGTCCCATAGATGTTGCACTTCCCCTTGCGGTTACCTCGACGGACTCATCTCCTGCTCCAACTAAAGCTGACGAAGCCACCTGGTTCATTGAGTGGATCCAGCACATCCGCCAACAGGTTCAGGATATCCTACAGAAATCCAATGACAAGTACAAACAACGCCATGATCAACATCGGGTGCCGCATAAGTTTCAGGTGGGCGAAATTTTTTTGGTTGCACTTGCAGAAAGAACTCCTTACAAGACCCCATTGAAAGCTTCGCCCACTCCTTTATGGGTTGTACACTATCACCAAGGTCATGGGGGATAATTATTTTGAGCTCAACATTCCTCCTCTCCTTGGTCTGCACCTAGTGTTCAACGTGGATCTCCTTCGCCCTTATTTCCCACCATTATTGGACACCTCAAAAGTAGTAGAACAACTGAAACAAACAGAGATCAACTCTAACTACATACAACAGGAATCCAATGATCAAATTGTGGATAGACATATCAAGGGCACTCGACAATAAAGGATCCATCTTTATCGAGTCGTCAAAGCAGGGCAGCTCCTACACCAAGGCAAGTGGCTCATCCAGGGCCAAATTCAACAGAAATTTCCTCATCTGATTGGGGAACTCAATGAAATGGAGAAAATTTCTTCCCAAGGAGGGATTATTGATCTATATGGATATCAGTGGCCACCCACCTTTTCCAACTGCCTCAAAACAGTTTTCTGACAATTTTGGCAATTTACTATTTTTACCAATTTTAACTTTCGGGGCCATTTTGAGGGCCTGAATGAAGGTTTTTCGGAATAAAGATCCTCAATTGTAGAAAAATACATGATTGAAACTCCAAAATTAATCTCCTCGATGATACCTTTCCAACGAGCTACCACACGCCTAAAATGAAGATGGTATGCAAAATTTATGACCCCGGGAAGTTGATGTACTAACTTACCCAAACGGGGCCCACATGACTTTTGGCGCTTCATCTCCTAGGGTTAGGTTTTTGGGTGTATAGGGTTTTTGGCATTCTTTCTTATTGTAAAAATGCCTTTAGAGCCTCATTTTAACCTTCTTCTTCCAAATGCACGCTGTCGTCACATCTCTTCTCAGAGATAAGCCGCCACCATTCTAGCAAGCTTGTTTCCGCTGCATTTTACAGTTTTGGCTTATTTCGTTATTGAATAGAAAACCAGTTTTACTGTATCTATGTTATTTTGTGTTAAGCACCTATTAATAATCTGTATTCAGTTCGTTCTTCTCATAAAATCCGGATCAATCTATGTGTTTATGGTTGCATCTCTAATACATTTCTATTATATTATTGGATATCCGAGATATCTCTATACATTTTTTTACTATATCTCCGCTCTCATTTTGTGCCGAAAATAATCTGGATCAATGGTATCATAGCAGGCTGCTCTTGATAATTTTTCAGTGCATGTCCCCGACAAGGTTCGAGTATAGCAAGTTGGGTCTCGAGCTTGTCTCGATTGAGGACAATCACTCTTGTATGCCCAAGAAACCCTCCATGGCGGAAGAAAAGAAAAATGACAAAGAAAATGATTCTATTAATCTGTTGCTTGAGCAAGCTCTCACACAACAGAGGGACAAAATGATGGAGAAATTTTCCCACATCCTTCAACGGTTGTCGATAAAAACAAGCATGTCTTCATCAAGCGACCACTTTGGAGGCACCTTGCCTTTCAAGGTACAAGTTAATTTTGATATTCCCATATTTGAAGGACAAATAGATGGTGATGCCTTAGAAAAATGGGTAAATCTGCTGGAAGGTTATTTCTCTATTCATAATTTCTCCGACAGGGAAAATATCACCTTCGCAATCCTTAAGGATCTCCCCCATGTGAAACATTGGTGGGAAACGTACTGGGAGAAAAGTTCCACAGAGGAGTTTGGAATATATGGGGTCGAGCCCACTTGGGATTTTTTTTTGGATGCGGTAAAGGAGCAGTATTACCCTGTTGGAAACTATCAGGACCAGTACATGATATGGACCAAACTGCAACAAGAAAGGGGCCAAGAAGTTCCAGAGTTCACCAATACCTTTCAGACCTTGCACACCAAGTTGGGTATCGAAGACTTCAAATGAAATTTGGTTCTGAAATACCATGGGCCACTACACAGATACATCCAAACTGAAATGGATTTTCTGGACATCTCATCACTCGGTTCTGCTTATCGAAATGTTGTTAAAATCAAGAAGAATTTTAAACACCAGAACAAACGGGAGTGTGGGTCTGCAAATCTGCAACAACCAAAGTATGATAAAGATGACCTAACAAACAACATCCCAAAAACCAGTCCAAGCCACAGGAAAAGAAGGGTCACGAGAAGACGAAGAAGGACACTGGAAAATGGTGCGATTTCCACAAAATATCCTCTCACAACACCGATGAATGTCGATCAAAACAATCATTGGTGGTCGATATCAAATACAAGGAGCCGGACAGGAGCCGGACCCTGATTCGTAATCTGATTTTGAAAATATTGGTAAAAGATAGATCATCGATGCAGACCCCATTGCTATTGTCATGAACGCAACAATTCAACTAGAAGAACCCATAGATCCTGAAGAGGGGGAGCTCCTTTTTCATTCACAGATATGGGTGAAGGGGACCCCGCTACATTTTATTGTTGATAGTGGAAGCCAGAAGAATCTCATCTCAACAGAGGTCGTCAAACAATTGGGATTATTGACAACAACACACCTGCAACCATACAACATTGGGTGGCTTCGCCAGGGACGATATCTTCATGTCAACCAATAGTGTCAATTGTCATATGACATCTAGCCCTTCAAGGATGAGGTATTATGTGATGTTGCCCTACTAGATGTCTGTGATTTTCTCTTGGGCCAACCATATATGTGGAAGCGCTATGATATCTATGAGTCTCGACCCCGTAGTGTCATTGTTACTCTGGGGGGTCATCTCTACAGGATACTGAAGTTACTTCCAACTACCGTCCCACCTAAACAATGCCACAAAGTAGTATCTCATACTACAAAATTCAACTTCTTCACAATCAGTTCAAAAGGTGAACAGAAGGATACTGCAACCACTACAACCTCGACCCAAGCACCTTCTATCCAATAGAAGTAGGTTGATAAGAATGCATCAAATCACAAAGATTCCTTCTACACCCAAACATCTCATGTAGCCCGACTGGTTGAACAGATTCAACCCTACCAACAACAGGTTCATGACATCCTTCCACAACTCAACGTCTCCAGCAAGGCAAGCATCGCACGAGGATTCAATTGTTTTCCCCTCTCCCCCAGGAACTCATCGCAATGGATACCATTGCTTCCTAAAGAGGGAGGATTGATCCAAGTGGATATCGATGTCCACCCACCTTTTCCATCTGGCTCAAAATAGTTTTTTGGCATTTATTATTTTTAGCATTTTTAAACTTCCAGGGCTATTTTGAGGGCCTAAATGAAGTTTTTAGGGATATAGATTCTTAATTAGATATAAAGGATTTTATTGAGTCCCCAAAATGAATCTCCTCGATGATACCTTTCCAATGAGCTATCATGTGCCCCAAACATATATTGTATGCCAAAGTTATGCCCTCGGGAAGTTGATACACCAAACTACCCAAAACAGGGTCCACAAAATTGTTGGATTTTCATCTTCTGGGGTTAGAGTTTTGGATTTTATTTATGATAAAAAGGCCTTTGGAGCCTCATTTTAAAATCACATTCTTGTGAATGCGAGTAGCATACACATCTCTTCTCAGAGATAAGTTGCCACCATTCTAGCGAGTCTTTCACTTTGTATTTTTATAGTCTTTGTACATTTTCGCTCATTAATAGAAAATTGTGTATTATTGTATTTATGTGTTTATGGTTGCATTTATGATACATTTATGTTATATTATTGGATATCCGAGATATCTTTGTACATTTCTTTTTTATATCTCCACTCTCATTTCGTGTCGAAAATAATCCAGATCACTTGCATACATGGACCACAATCTTCATGCCTCTGGAATGACAGGGCACAGATGAGTAATGTGATCTCCCTTGCAAAGCTTACAAGGGAACTTAGGTTTACGTCCTATCTGTCTAGGTTTCTCAATAGAATCAATTCCCCCAACATGACTAGCAATGGCTGGTTACTTGTCCTCAACATGAATCGTAGAGGTTGTTGACAACTCTCCAACATGGCTATCAGAGGTTAGTTGTTGAAATCTAGTATGACTCGCATGGACTAGGTTCATGCCCCCAAAATGAATTGCAGTGGTTGGTTCCACATCTCCAACATGATTTTCAAAGGCTGGTGATTGTTCAATAACATGACTCACAAAGGATATAGACCTATCACCAATATGATTAGTAGTGAATGGACATTCCCCCCCAGCATGATTTGCAGAGTTTGGGTGTTTTCCCCCAACATGACTTGCAGAGGTTGGGTACTGGTCTTCAACATTACTTGCTGAGGTTGATGACCTATCTCCAACATGACTTGCAGAGGTTGGTGATTTATTCTTCCTATTCTTCCTCTTTCTATTTCATTTAGACTTCCAGATATTAGTAGCTATACTTTCACCAGAGAAGGCAAAAGGAGGAGGAGAAGACTTTGTTGATGAAGGAACATCAACATGATTCATGTTATCGCACAGTTTGTAGGGTAGGTTTAAGTAGCTTGAAGTCAAGGCTCAAACTGGCGTAACAAGAGCTTCCCCACCCACTGTCACCTCGATGGGGAGCTCTTTCTATTTAGGGTGGCTAATCCTAAGGGAGACGTCCCTAGTAACCTGGGGTTCTGAAGGAAAAGGATCAGGGTGTAAGGCTTCAAAGGTTAAAGCAAGCTTTCCCTTCACAGATTACTGCCAAAATGATAGTCAAAAGAAGGTAATTCCACTGAGAAAGGCACCTGTTTGCGAGACAAGTCAAAAGAAACTAAAACTTGCTGCAGTGGTTAGTACCTCAAAATATCAATGACTATCTTTAATACATATGAGCATGAATGAAAGTAATTATTGACGAAGTCAATGGTTGCAATTAAAACTTATATCTTATGTCACTTCTTCAATAAATACACAAGAGATATTGGCATTCAATGTATAAAATAAATCCTTATTATATCACAATGCAACAAATCTGCTCATAC
>JZKD02S1962256.1:9596-24339 GCA_000966675.3 Picea glauca
CACACTGGTCCATGTGACCAGCTATCATATGACCGCCACCATACCACTCGTCGGGGTTTCGGGATTTACAAGGATAATGTGCATACGTCCCCTGGAGCTGCGATATACCGATTCCCGACCTCCTCTGTACTCCTTACACTTGTCCTCCACTGACTCCTGGGCAGCCCACAGGCTATATGCCTTATCGGGAAATCGTGTATCGTGATTTTACGATGTTTGATGTTCAGAGTTTTTGTCAATACCAAAACCTGATCCCCGAAACTCCGAACAGGGCTATGATTTACGGATCAGATTCATTCTTATCCAACGGCTGTGATCACTTCGCGAAATCACATTTCGCGATTTCGGAGTTCTTGATGCATTGTGTTCTTTGTATTATGAACTCTCGATCCCCAAATCTTCGATGCCAGCTGTCCTCTGCGCTGTCATCACACATGATTCGACACGTATTAAACACTGCCATGTGTCACTCTGATTCATTACTTATATGTGCCTGAAGAGTTGAATCTTTCTGACACTTGTCACTACCTGGTTGTTCCACGTGTCACTTAGATGATGTGGTCTGTTGACGTGGATTAGATCGACGGTCTAGATCACATGTTGATCTGACGGTTCAGATTCAGTTGGGTTTTCGCATATCACGAAATCGGGGTTTTCGTTGCATTGTGTTCTTTGCATTATGAAATCCCGATCCCCGAAACTCCGATGAGGCCTCCTGTCAACACGTGGATGGTCCCGATCTCTTCTTGATTTAACGGTTGCGATCATATCGCAAAATCGCATATCGCGATTTCGGGGTTTCGTTGTCAAGTGTTATTTGCACTTTGAAATCGCGATCCCCGATTCTCCGATGAATTTATCTCTCTCGCAGCTTCTACAGATCTGACGTTCCTGGTTCTTTCAGGAAATTTGGATGGGATCCAACGATCACTGTCTCTTCTCCTCTCGATTATTACTGCGTTGTTATTCAATGCTGTTGTCATCACTGTGACCACACGTTCTTTCCATCAATGACAAGTATACGTTGATTTGCTCAATATTTTCCAACAATTTTAATATTGTTAAAATTGTCTAAGCTCATATACAACTGATTCACCCCCCCTCTCAATTGTATTAATAATTCCAACATAACTTCCATCACTCTGCTTTGAATCGTATGGATCTGTTGTTGGCCGGTGCATTTCTCTTGAGACCGCTTCATTCTTTCTATGGTTGACAGGACCTTCAACTATGCCTGTAGTCTGTCTGCATGTTTCTTTGCTTCCTTGAGCTGTGACTCCAATGCCTGTAACTCTGGATTTTCGGTGAGGTTCTCATATTTCTAGGCGCTCTGGTTACTCAGCTACTTGCACTCCAAGGCAATATATTTTAGTATTTCAACTGCGTTGTGGACAGTTTCTTCCCTTAGGTCTCTTACATCTTGAGGGGTATTGGGCACAATGTGGAGCTCCAAGTCTGCTATGTGTTGTTGGAGCTGCTGGATTACTTCTTCAAGTTGTGCCACCTGTTGTGGAACTTGTTCTTCGGCCTTTACTTTGATGACTGCACATGAACCATTTCCTTTACTTCGAGTTTCTCGGCGAGAAAATTTTCCTTGCTTTGTTGTAACTATGATTTTTATTCATCCCACTTCGCTTGCAAAGCAAGATTTTCTCATTCTACATCACTGCGATGCTCCTCAAGGTATTTTTGTACTTGCACTAAAGCCTGGGTGGCTTGTTCTGTCTCTTCCTGAGCTCGTCGAAGGTGAGCTTCGACTATATCAGCGATGTGGTGTAGTTGAGCTGGCTCATCACCTAGTTATGATGTTCCTACTGACAAAGGCACAATAGAAAATGTGTGGTTGGACTATAATGCCTGTTGCACCCCTTGGAGCTCATCCTTAATCCGACTGAACACCTCCTCCTACTTAGCTTCTTGATTCTCTGTTATCTCTGGTGAAGCATCGTTCAGTGTTGCGATGATGAAGTCGAAGTCATCTGAGGTGAGGGTGGTCTCAAATTTGGTCCTAGTTTCTTTTACTTTCTTCCGGGATGAGGTTTTCAGTGGGGAAACCTTCCTTTTCTTTGAGGTTTCCTCCTTGCCTCTAGGAGGTGTAACCTCATATTTCTTCTATTCAACTTCTACAGCATCTATCTCTCTGCCATCTCCTCCTTGATCTGCTGAGATGGAAGCAGTCTTCACGGATGCATTGTCTAAGTCATGGACCTCTTCAGTCTTCTTTATCTTGCTAGGTCCGACTGTATCCGGCGTAGTTTCTGGACTGTCTATATCAGACATCTCTACAGGGTCTTCTAGAATGAGGAGGTCCACTGACTATTCCTTGTTAATTTCTTCCAATTCATCCTCCTTCAGCTTGTATGATTGCATCTATTTTTTATGTCCATCTGTGTGCGCTGTGATGTAAATAAAATGGTGGCCCGCGCCGAATTTCATTAAGGGCCGAAACCTGTGGAGGGTATTCAGGGTCATACAAGGTGTTGACTTGATGGATACCTTCAACTGGTTGTAATACGTATGGAACATGGCATTTGATTGCCACTGTTTATTCATGTCATTCAAGTACCATAGTGTACTGAACTTCGTGGCCAGAGATTCAAACGACTCAATGTCCAGGAAGGTCACACCTTTCAACATCTCCCATGAAATGAAAGTGATTAGGATCAATAGCCAACTGAAGTGGAATTCATATCCCTAATCTTCGGCTTCCCTGTAGTCTATTTCCAACTGGTTTACCAGGTACTACACCCAATTCATCTGAAGTCCTTCTACGCACTTCTCTGTGAGGTCAGCTACGAATCCAATGACTTGGGTGGGTCGATTCTTTCGCACCAACTTTCTTGTGATCAATTGGCAGGTGAGGCACACTGTGCCACTCTGGATAGAAGCTACCTTGTGGCCTCGCATGCCCTTCTTGACATCTTTGTAGGTGTCTTTAATATTCTACGTAAGAGCGCGATCCATGGAATTTCCCTCATAAAAATCTTGTGGGTTAGGGCCTTGCATGCTCAACCCTATGATCTGATTGATCAACTTCGGATCCACTATGATACAGTGATTTAACCACAAGTATCCATCATGGTAACAATACAACAACAGTTTGATGCATGCATTCACCTCTTGGTGTCTTCCGAAGTGCAGGATATTCATGACGTTGAACAGTGTGGACTACGAGAGGTTATGGGTCCATGATTGAGGAATTATCTTTGAATTCTTTCCTTTTTTTCGGGTCAGATACTTATGTGGGGAGAGCATGTTATAGACCTTCATGTCGTTGAGATTTAAGTCACTAAACTTCATTGCTGCAATTTTATCTTGGTCGGCACAAACTGCGTGTATCCCCTTCGAGAGGTACATAGTGACCAAGGCGTATTCAAAATATTTGGGCACACTGTCTCGATTTATCACGCTACTCAAAGGGGGTAGATAGGTGGGTAGTATACTCAATATTAACTTAGAATTTGTGAGATCATCCCTATGCTTAGTTCACTTTTCATCTACTGGTCGGGATGGACCGGCTCCAGTAGGGGACAGTGAGGCTGATAGTCCTCTCATCGAATATGCTTGTACACCTATAGAAAATCCTCTCTCTGACATGACTCTTTCAGTCATCAAGTCGAGGAGAACTTTCGTTACTGATTCTTCAACTGTGGTGAGCTAGTCGGACATACACGCTCGAAATTAAAATTACCGGGGTCACGATGAACTTAGATACGACACTAGAACAAATAACAATAGCGCAATGATCACTGTATACAATTCACTTAATCTATGGTCTCAAACTCTTAGTTAGCAAAAGTGTTCTCCGTGCATGGCACGATAGGATAAGTAGGAAACTTGGCAATGGTTTGTTTGTAATGGGTATGAAGCCTCATTAACTCTTGTTATGTTCGTTATGGTGTGGCCCAATGGTCTGGTGTCGAGATGTAAATTATTTTCGACCCGTTCGGAGTGAGAGTCAAATAGATATATTAGCCCCAATGGCTATATTGCTTCACCCTAGTGAAGTACCATGTGTCATTGTTTTGATATCCCGACGAAGTTCCAATTCTAGAAATTTTCTTTCTGCGAAGTTCCTTCTAGAATCTTCTATAACTTTTCAATCTTAGCCCTCTTCTTTCTTAGCTTTCTAGCCTTCTTTCCAGTGAGCTTCGACTCGATAGTTTGTTTTCCGTTGCGATTCTTATCTTTTGTGGTCTTAGTTACTTCATGTTTTTGAGATTATCTCCTAGGACTCAGGGATAACACCTCTTCTTTATCTTATATAGGTACTTCAGTCTCCTGTCAGTCTTCTAATATTCTTGCAGCTTCGACATCTGGGTTTCTAGTGTCAAATAGCTTCGATCTGTTCTCATGTTCTTCAATCAATTGTGCAATATTTCTGGTCATGAAATCTTTTAATTCTTGTTTCTTCTGATCCAAAAATTCTTCTTCTTCCTTTCATATGGCTTGAGCTCTGTCAATCCAAGTTTTTTCTATTAACATGGTAAATGGGGCGTTGTCCTCAATAAATTGAATAATCTCAAAATCTTCCTCTATCAAAGTTCCATTTACGGTCATAGGTATCTGAGAGAGACTTCCACACAAGTTTACCAATTTTCCTCTGAATAACCCTAGTCCTCCTAATGAAGGAATCATAGCAAGCCTTCCTATAGCTTCCCAAGTTCTCTCTGTCATGATATTCACATGTGTTTCTTTATCTAGAACATAGTCAATGTCGAAGTCTCCTATTCTTGCTTCAAGGTGTTCCTTGTCTTTAAAGATCTCTGATAATCTAATATGTCGGTGGTCATTCAAGGTTTCTCTCATATGTAGCAATATTTTCTCTGATTCTTCCTAGGGTTCTGCTATAGCCTCTGGAGCTGCCTTAGGGTTTTCTTGATTTAGATTCATTCCTTCAATATTACAATCATTCTGGGGCAATCCAACACTTCATGGTCCATATCTTTGCAACAAAGGCAACTAGGTATTCTCCCAGGGCATTCTTTAGCAAGATGTCTCGGTTTTCTGCAACTGTAATAGAGGGTTAATCCTCACTTTATTTTAAATGATCCCCAACCTCTTCTGTACAACGCACTAGGATCATAGGAGCTAACCTACAATAAATTCTTTCTGGGATCTTGCATCCATTCGTTAGTTCAAACATTCTTGCTATGCATAGGTATAACATATTGTTCACTATTCTTATCAGATCTACTCATATCAAATCTTCTTTCATATATTAATACCCTAGGTTTCAATCTAGGACAGACCCTATCAATCATACCTAGATCCATACTCTAGAAACAAAAAATTCCACTTATCTTACTTCTATAGAGCACAAAGCTTCCAGATCTAAAACTTTTAACTATTCTTACCTTTATCAAAGCACAGAGCTTGCAGATCTTGCCTCTTTTAATAAGAAATTCTCACTTTTACCTTAGAGCACAAAGCTTTCAGATCTTGCTTCTTTCCTTCAAATCTGACCTCCTTTCTTTAGATCGGGTTTCCTTCTTTAGCACAGAGATTTATAAATCAAGTAGAATCTTACACACTACAACACATATATATGCACCGATCTTTCACAATCTCAGGTCGAATCTTTACGCAAAGCTTCTTATTTCTAAGTTCCTAGCAATCATAGTTTCATGTCCCAAAAATAGAACCATTTGTTGGCACAAGGGGCAGACCCAGGGTTCAATGATACAAAAACACACCAACAAATCCCTAACTACCAACCCTTTCAGAAACACTTGTGAAGCAAATGAAGTCTCACCCGAGGTAGAGGCAGGGGTGGTTGCAAGACTCAGGTGTCTGCAACCTTAGTTGGGACACAGATTTGTGATTGTACTACTTAATAAGTCACTTAGCACCATTAGTTCCTCAATATATAATCATTAATCACTTCATTGATAAAGCAGGGCTTTGCAGCATTCACATTGTTATAATGTACTTAAGTACTTAGCATCAATAGATAGGTCAGAACTAGCAGATCACACAATAAGCACATTCATATGGATCAGATCTAATATTCTCACATATCATTAGCACTAAGCATAAGAAGATCTATCTAATCATCTTAAAGCACTTAGAAAAAGAAGACATAAACACATTAATACAAGAACAAAGCAAGGCAACACAATGTTTACATGGTTCACCCCCACCCTGGGGCTACGTCTACCAACTCTTATTCTTTATTATCTTCAGTCAAATAGTTACAAGCACAAAGCCATCAAAACCCTTACTCTGCACAGGATAGAATATTTGTGCAGCTCACTAGATCCTTCTTCCTTGCATTACAACACTAAGCCCTCCACAATCTGCTACAAGGACCTGCACTTATCTCTGTAATTCGCTTACATTCATGCACAAAGAACGTACAGACTCTACTCACACTTAGCATACATTCACATCACATAGATGCACTATTTGACTTCTTCTTACATTGCCTATCCTCCTATTTATACATACAAAATAGGCCTAAACGTGGGTAAACCCATGGACCGACATCCCATTCCCTCTACATATTCCCAAAAACCAAAAAAGGATCCAAAAGTGGGCCTAGATCCCTTGATATTCGCTTCRTCTTKCACTCCTCCTTCGATAGGTTGTCGAAGTCCCAAMATAGGTCAATATGACCAAGAATCTCCCGAAACTTGGTCAAAGGCCAAMAATGGTAGATAGAGCCCATTTGGGAGGATGGMTTCTTATTCGTAGACCAGAAAGTATGGGGAATTTCCTACAGCTTCTTTGGGTGTGACCCTATTGGCCCATAGGGAATTATGTAGTTGGTTATGCCAATTTATTTGGTTATCTATARTTGTCTTCTTTAKTATCCTTACCAGGATATYATTAGTTGATTATGCCACACCRTTTCCCTGAGGGTATTAATTTGTAGAGTACTTGATTATGATTCCTTCATCRAGAGAAAAATCTATTAATCGGGTAGAAGAGAAGTAAGTTGCATTATCAAAGACCAAAACAAAGGGGACACCAAACCTTGTGATCAGTTGTTGTTATATAAATTGGATTACCACCTTCTCATTCACATGAGTTAGAGGGATGGCCTCTGCCCATTTTTTGAAATAGTCGGTGGAAGTAAGAATGTACTTTTGGAGTTTTGCAGAGATAGGCATAATTTCTCCTATGATATCCAACCTCCACTACTCAAAAGGCCTAGAGACAGTCACAGGCTGAAGTGGGACTATTGCCCTTTTCTCCTTTCCAGTGCTTATTTGACAAGTCTTATAGTTCCTAGCATAGGTATGAGCGTCCTTGAACAAGGTGGGCCAGTAATAGCCGACTCTTAGAGTCTTATGAGCGGTGGAGTTTCCTACGAAATGTCCTCCAGCGGGGTCATCATGGATTTCATTTAACACTTTGTCAGCATCTTATCCTTCGAGACATATCAATAATACCCCATCAGAGTTGATCCATAAGAGAACCAAATTTATAAGGAGATATTGTGTAGAAGATAAGTTAAATCCTTGTACCAGGAGCCTTGTATGGGGATATGTATGCTACGTCTCCACACCATAGTGCCATTTCATTTTCCCACTCAAAATCTTCAATTGCTCGATCCTGGGCTTCAGCTGCAAGCTTGCACAAACCTTTTCCCTTTACCAATTTGGCAGGTTTTATATCTAGATCAAATTCCTAGACTACTTCCATCTAGTTCCCTCTTATTTCTCCCATTTCTTGTTGGGTAAACAGGGATCGGACTGCAAGGTGTGGCACAATCACCTTAGTTTGATTCTTGAGGATGTAAGACCTGAAATGATTTACTGCCTTATAGACCATGTAAGCCTTATTATCTATGGCAGGGTAATTGAGCTCAGCTCCTTGAATATTTGTACTCATAAATGACACTGGGGTTTCATTGTTGCCATCATCCTTCTGAGTCAAAACCACAACTAGCGATTGGTCAGAGGTGAAAGTATAAAGGAAAAAGTCTCTATTGAAATAGGGACTTCACAACACCGATGCCCGGGATATGGAAGCTTTGATATTGTTGAAAGAGTCTTTTCGTTCATCATCCCACTTAAATTCGACATCCTTGTGAATCATCTTTTGTAAGGGTTTGATGATTTCGGCAAAATCGGGAGTGAATTTCCTCACAAAATTGATTTGCCCAAAAAAGGACTGCATAGCTTTCTTGTTATGGGGTAGCATGAGTTGAGATATGGCCTTAATCCCTTTCAGGTCTATTTGAATCCCTTCTTGAGATATAATATGACCTAAAAACTTACCTTCCTCGACACCGAATATAGTTTTCTTAGGGTTTAGTGATATACCCTATTTCCTACATCTCTCAAAAATCTAAGTTAAGTGTTGGATTTGCACTTCTCTATTCTTCGAATACACTGTTACGTCATCTAAATACACCACCACACACTTATTAATAAGTCCCTGAAAAGCCACGTCCATGGCCCTTTGGAAGGTTTCTCCTACGTTGATTAACCTGAAATGCATGCGTTTATAAGCGAAGGTCCCCCATTTGGTTCAGAACGTGGTTTTTAAATGGTCTTCCTCTGAAACCAACACTTGATTATAGCCTAAGAAACTGTCTAGTTAGAGAGAAAATCTTCGAGCCATACACGGTCTGCAGGAGTTGTTCCATTAGCGGGATGAGATAATTGTTTTTTTTCTAAAGCTCTGTTGAGGTTCCGAAAGTCTACGCATAGTCAGATCTCTCCCAACTTTTTCCTCACCGGAACAAGATTTTCTACCCAGGAAAAATGCCTAACCTGGAAAATTATTTTCACATCTAGAATATTCCTTAATTCCTGATACATGACAGGCTCTAGAGACGGATGATACTTTCAGAGCTTTTGCTGAAAAGGTTTCACTTTGGGTTTCAATGGGATGGTGTGTTGAATAATCTGGGTATCATATGTTTTCAAATCCTTATAGGACCACGTGAAAACATCCTGGTATTGTCTAAATAATCTGAGGTAGGCTCTCCTCTCTTCCTTAGATAAAGTTTTTTCAAGATTCACATGCTTTGGGTTCTCTGGGGTTCCAAGATTTATAGTTTCATGGAGGGGACAAGAGCTACCATTCTTTTCATTTTTTGGGCCTTTGAACCATTCCTTTAGATCAAATAGGTTCTCTAAATTAGCTATCCCCTTCAGGATTATGTGAGCCTTTGATTTATCCATATGTGGTTCTGGCTGAGGATCGGTTTCTGTTGAGTTCTCTTGGAACTCTTCATCATCAATAGAGAGATATTTGAAATTTTCTTGGTTGGTTAAGAAACTTATGATCTATTCATCTCCCTCAAATACTTTCCAATTAGAAATGTTATTAGGTATTGATGGTTTGTAGAGCAGCTCTATAGTGAATCGGGAAGCTTCATAATCTTCTAAAGGTGACAGTCTAGAAGTAGTTGTGGCCAAGGAGTTAGCAAGAATATTCTTTTCTCTGGGAATTGCGGTGATATTGAAAGCCTCAAAGAATTTTATTAGCCTATGCACCTCTTGCTGGTAGTTCTTAATATGAGGTGAATTGTAATGTATAGTATTCCTCACTTGTCTAACAATAATCTTAGATTCTCTGAAAACTTTCAATTCTTTGACATCCAGGTCTATGGCTTTCTTTAACCCTTGTACTAGAGCTTCATTTTCAGCAGTTTTGTTGGTACATTTGAATTCTAGTCTACAGGATAGGAAATGATGTTTACCTTTATGGTCGATAAGGATGCACCCTGCTCCTAACCCTTCTTGTGATTTATATCCATCAAAATAGAGGGTCCAAGTTTGCGAACGACAATCGCTCCTTTCTCTTCCATCACCAATGTTTTTGTTCTCTGATATTTTCTTTCACAAGTCCTAGCACGGGGTTTTGGCAGAAGAGAGAGTCTTCTATCAGCATCGGCAATTCCTCTTGAAAAGTCATCTCAGAGTTTTGGGTAAGCGAAACTTTGGACAAGAGAGGGAAAAAGTTCCTGAAGTGAGAATCACAGGAATAATTTTCCAATATGGGGAAATTGGTAGACGCTGGTTCGTTTGGGGTTTCTAGATCAGTGACTGTATGCTTCAGATATCTCTCCCTATTTATTTTGATCATGTTCTTGTATCCCTTTAGCGGTATCCAAAGGTGTTCCCAGTCTGTGTTGAAATATTTTTTTATCTTTTCAAACCAATCTCGGCTTAACAATAGCCCATATGCCTCGGGGATATCCACCACGTTGATGTCAATCACCTGCACAAAATTAGGATGTATCGCTATCCTAATCATCACATATTTGAGTTCTCCCATGACCTTGACCTGGGTTCTATCTAGTTGTATGACATTCTTATCACTTTTGAGAGGGACAACACCTAATTTATTACAAAAGACCAAGAGCATGACATTAAAAGACGCCCCAGAATCTACCAGACAATTGTGAAGGTTCCTATTGAAGACTTCAAACATTAAAAGGAAAGGTGGTAAAAAAGTCCTCTCCTTCCTACCTTCTGAGTAGGTATTTATGATTGACTTGCTCGCCAGGTCTGTTGGGGATAGATTCTTCTTATGACCATTGTCTGTGGTCAGGTCTTCTACAGAGCCCAGAGCTTGGAACAAAAATTCTTTCTGCTGAGGAATTCTACATATGTCCATAACCGATATATTGGCCTTTAGCTTCTTCAAATCTTCGAATACGTTGTAATCTAGTTTGGGAGATTCTTGGGTATGGATTCTTATAGGCTTTTTATCGGGTGCGAAAGGTATTTTCAGGCGATCGGGAGTTAACTTACTTTGCAAGGCTTGAGTGGAATCGGTATATTTCAAGCTGGGTTGACCCTTAATATGTGTATGTATTACCAAAACTTCTATGGGTTGTTCTCGAGGCTCAAATAGATCATATAAAGGCACGATCATGTCAGGATCCCATATCAGCATGGTTGTGTCTCGTGGTGGGTCGACCTCTTCCTGATCGGAAATATTCACGGTTGAACAATTCATTTTTCGGTCAGAGAGACTTCATCTTGAAAATGATTGGCTATTAAATACATGGCATGGACCCATTGAGGGAATTCTCTTTCAGAGTGGTTCTCCTGGTGATAAGTATAGAAAGAATAAGATGCAACATTCCCTAGGTCAATGTTTAAGTTGGTTGGGGGAGGTTCAATTGCTTTAAAAGGATGATTTCTTTTAAAGAAATGATTATAGGGATTTTGGCTTTGGTTTCCCTCCCCTGTGATTCTCTTCATGTTTATGATATCATTACATAATTTATTAGCCATGCGTTGCAGGTCTTCTATATCTCCATTACCCTTGTCGGGATTTTGTTCGGTCGGTTTCCCCAACAGTCTGGTTAAAAGGATTCCTCTCCTAGGAGGGGGTTGGGTTTGTCTTTTCATCAGGGAGGCCTAGAATTCTTTATATCCTTTTATCTGGAATTATATCATCTTGGCCTCTTCAAATTTTTCTGTGAGGGTTTGCTTGGCGACCCTTTTTATGAACATAGAAATAGAGGCCGTAAGTGCATTGGCATAAACCTCAATTTGCAACTCTTGAGTTGGTTTCACCACGGGCTAGAATTTGTTTAATATGGTCATGAATCTTTGATTGAAATATTTGACCCTCTCTTTCGAGCTCATGGTGGTTGTGAACAACTTAGCCATCAAAGCTACCATGGTAGTTTTCTCCACAAATTTGTCTAAAAAGTCCTTTTGGAACTTGGTCCAAGTGGTTATGGATCCTCCCGACAAATTAAAATACCACATGGAAGCCGAGTTCTCAAATGTGTAGGGAAAGAGCCTATAGACTACATATTCATGTTGAACATTCATAAGCCTTATCACAAGTATGAACTTCTTGATATGATCTTCAGGTAAACCTGACATTTTGGGATCGTACCTGGGGAGCAACTTTTCTGGGTGTCGGGGAAGATTATGTACTCATCCTGGGACGGCCACGGCATCTCTGACCAACCAAGGTTGGTTGTCTTGAAGTGGGATTTACCTTTCCTCCTCATGATCATTATTACCTTCCATATATTCATAATCCGAGTTGAGCTCCTCTTCTTTCGAACAATCATTTGGCTCGGAGATGTTGTCGGTTGGCATTTCAGGTATTAGATCAAGAGGTTCTTGGATTTTTGTAATCGCGGAATCTATTAAGTCTTCTATAGAGTGTATGAAAACTTCATCGGGAGTGCTAACCACTGGTCTGCTTTGTTGTTTTCTTTGAGGGAGGATGGGAGTTAAGGACAACATGCCAATTTGTCGGGCGTAGGCTCTAGTGATTCTCTGGAATTGATTGAATTCCACGTAAGGAAGGGCGTAAGGTATTTCATGGTGAAAAGGTTCTTCCTTAGGCTGGGGTGAGTTATTTTCTTTGGGGGTATTCAGTAAGTGTGGGATATATGTTGAATGACTAGACATGCATGTGGACCATTACGAATCTGTAGGCTATTATAAATACTATATAAATTATATACTCAACCATTCATTCTCAAGCCCCTTTCTAGCGCCAATTCTGTTGATGGGGCTTAAATACCTTGACTCAATAGTAGGAACCAAACCTGCCACTGAGGCACAATTAGACTCTGTAGCGTTTAATATGGAATGGTTCTTCGGATCTTGTGATCCAACCAATTTATCGATGGGCTTTGTGTTTTCTTGTGAAGGATCTTCCTTCAGTTAGGACTATTCTTTTATGTATTTTCTCTTGGGTGGGGCTGGTATGAGAGATGAAAGTCAGTATAAACCAACTTGACTAGTAACAGGATTGATTTTTAACTACTGGGAAGAGGCTAATCTTAGGATAACCCGCTGCTCAAACATGCAGATAGTGATTCTATGCCAAAGGGCCTAGTACTAATACATTAACCAAATGAGCATCTGATTACTATCTAAGAAACTAACTATCAGAAAGAAAGCACATATGTAATAAGATAATGGCAAGAAAAATAATTCAGCTACCATAACCATGAATCACATAATAACACAAAGATTTATCTCCATCATGAAAATAAATAACATCAAGACATTTCACCAGACAACTTGACAACGGAATTAATTTCTCTTACTCATTACTGCATCATTCATGAAACAGGATAGGAAGTAGTTCTTCTCCAAGTCCAATCACATTTCATCTGATGGAAATAGTTTTTCTCTGGTCTAGAAGGACTTCTAAATTCATAGCAGTCTCAAAATAATTCTCCACAGCCAAAAAGAAAGAGTTCTTACAACAACCATTGACCATGACTAATTGGTCAATGTCCTTATTTATAATATAAAATTCAACCGAAATTAACGGCTAAGTATAGTTTGAGCCAAACAAAAATCACCACGTGGCATGATCATCCAACATTTTCTTTAACAGTCTATCTAAGATATTTCTTGAAAAGGATGAATTCTTTCGTATTCATACAAACTGATAAAAAAATCCTCACAGGTTTGAGCCCATGGGAATTAGTGTTGTTCCATTGGGGCTGCATATACTCCTTTGATATCTACTGCATGTGCTTTGTACTTTACCAAACTGGCGTTTAGCTATTGCAGCATGGTTCGAGCTTTGATTGAGTGTTCCTTGAATTGTTGCACTTGCCCTAGCCTTGCATCAATTATATTTATGCATTCTTCGACCCATAGTGAGTATTTTTTGGTATTCATCTTGAACACATCGCTCAGGTTGATAAATTCATCGGGGGTGTTGAGCTCAGCGAGCCCAGAGTCCTTCATTTCTCTGACGATTCAGCTTCGGTGCTTATTTCGAGTTCTTCGACGAGGCCATGGGATGAGATATGTTTGGTAGTCGAGAGGATTTTTTCTGCAATCAAGGTAGAAGTAGTTTAGCGATTAAGCAACCTATGATAAGACATAAACAAACCAAAAATATTGATGTGTACCTGTGTAGCTTGCTAGTATCAGTCATTTTAATACTTACGTGATCCCGGTCGCTCCTTCAAATGACTTGTGATGACCTAGCCGAAGCCACCGCTCCTCTTTGGTTTAAATGAATTATGTCAGTGTACCACAGGGTGGAAAATCAAGTACGGCAGACATGAGCATCTAAACCATCGTAATGATCACTTGACTTTTGGGGCTGAAAGCATATGTAGGAGATGAGCGTGCGTGTGTATTCTCCCAAAAGGTCGGATATTGTAAAAAGAAATTCGTTAAATGCTTCCAGAATCTGTATCATCAAGCGTGTCAAATAACATTCGTAAATAACAGAGGTTTGGAAATTTAAAAAGATCGGAAGGATTGTACCACATGTTCCCTGCAACAACTTTGAATGATGGTGTTTACATGTTCTGGATTGCATCTGTCGAGAAATTGTGGTGTGTTGAGTCTTCAAAACATCATGTTGTGAGGCATGAGTGTCTTATTTGCACGCTCTGTTTTGTGAGGAATTCCAGGAGTTCTGTGGGCAATTCTACGTATATGTCGATCTTTTATTCTCTAGAATTATGGTCTGGTGAGTTTATCTTGGCGGAGTCCCACGTAGTAGTCCTTCATCACCTATAGATGCCCAAGTCCCTACATTGTTGCATTATGGGATCCCCTTCAAACATGGGACGGGGTTTGCGAGGCAGCCGGAGTGCCAGGTCCGAGCCCCAGCGTGCCTAGGACTCTTTCTTATTAGTTTCCTGTGTCCTTGAAACTTCAACAGGAGGTACAGGCTCTTGCTTGGAGATGGTGTCAGCATTCCCAGTGGATATTGGGGTGGAAAAAGGTATGTCTGAGAGAGGTATGTTGGGAAATGTGCCTTCTCTGGAGAGAAAACCATGGAGAGGAGGAATTCCTAGGAAAGATACGGGAAAATGAGA
>JZKD02S1962267.1:8924-20784 GCA_000966675.3 Picea glauca
GGCCTACATGTACTTCATTCTTCAATTCACTTTGTCATATTCAAAAATTCATTTCTTTTCAACCATGAGGATCCACGTGACGTGCCACATACCACCGGAAACAACATGATGTATACTATCCATCCATGGGTCTTGTATCTACATGTGCATTTTCCTTCATTTCCAAATACCTTCATCAATCTTGTGGTCCAAAACCCATGACTAGGGTTGACATCAATGACAACAACCAATCTTCCAACAGATTCAACCACTTTTCTACGACATCTGCGTCTATCTGACCTTCAAATATAGGAATATCGAAGTTTATTTGTACCTTGAAGGGGGTGGCGCCTCCGTTCGAAGAAGATGTGTTTCCTGTTGGTAGCCGTCGAAGGATTTGCGTGAAACTATCCATCATCTCGTTCTTCTGTTGCGTGAAGTCTTCCTCAATCAACAGTTTGAAAGGATCTCCTGTCCCATCATCTTTATTTTCTCCTACCATGAAAGGTCTCTTGGGCGTACGAGATCTTCTGTCCTCAAGAGAAACAATCTTGAGACCCAATTCTTTGTACTCCGACCTCGTTGGGGACATGGATTAAGACGACAAGGAGCATACTGTTCTTATACCACTGATCTAGATTTTATGAGCAGAACAAAATGAATACAGATTATTAACAGGTGCTTAACACAAAATAATAGAGATACAATAAAACTGGTTTTCTATTCAATAACGAAATATGATGAAACTGTAAAATGCAATGGAAACAAGGTTGCTGGAATGATGGCGGCTTATCTCTGAGAAGAGATGTGACGACTGTGCACATTCGCAAGAAGAAAATTACAATGAGGCTCTGAAGGCATTTTTACAATAAACAAGAATTCCAAAAACCTTAGACATTCAAAAACCTAATCCTAGGATATGAAGCGCCAAAAGTCATGTGGGCTCCGTTTGGGTAAGTTAGTACATCAACTTCCTGGGGTCGTAACTTTTGCATACGATATTTGTTTTAGGTGTGTGATAGCCCATTGGAAAGGTATCATAAAGGAGACTCATTTTGGGGGATCAATCATGCCTTCGACTATAATTGAGAAGCTCAATCCCAAAAAAATTTCATTTAGGCCCTCAAAATGTCCCCGGAAGTTAAAATTGCTAAAAATAGTAAATTGCCAAAATTATCAGAAAACTGTTTTGAGCTAGTTGGAAAAGGTGGGTGGCCACCGATAACCATCTAGATCAACTCTTCTATATATTTAGCTTCTGCATGAGTGGATACAACACCGTGACATCATAGGCTTGGACACATGAGTGAGAAGGGGATGCAGATACTTCAAAAAAGAAATTTGTTGCTAGATCTTAAACAAATTGATTTGGATTTCTGTGAGCATTGTGTTTATGGAAAACATAAGAGAGTCAGATTTCTCAGAGTTGGAAAAGAAAATAAGAGTGAAAGGTTAGATCTTGTTCATATAGATGTATGGGGATCAACTCATGTATCATCTTTTGGTGGCTCTCGTTATTATGTTACTTTTATTGATGATGCAACTAAAAAAACTTGGGTTTATTGCATTCGACAAAAATCTGATGTTTTTGATACTTTTAAGAAATGAAAATCTTTGGTTGAGAATGAGACAGAAAAAAGGTTGAAGTGTCTTAGATCAAACAATGGAGGTGAATATTGCAACAAGGAGTTTGATGATTACTGTTCATACCATGGGATTCATAGAGAGAAGACAGTTCCATGAACACCATAAGCAAATGGTGTGTCAGAAAGGATGAACAAGACAATCATAGAGTGTGTACAGAGTATGAGATTGCATGCTGGTTTTCCCTTATAGTTATGGGAATACGTTGTAGATACTGTTGTTTACTTAATAAATAGAGGATCTTTAAGCTCTTTGGATAGTAGAATTCCAGAGGAGGCATGGATAGGTAAAAAGGTGAACTATTATTTTTGAAGAATTTCGGTTGTGAATAATTTGTCCATATTGATAAAGAAAATAGAACAAAGCTTGAGGCAAAATCCAAGAAGTGTACCTTTATTGGATACAGTGTTAATGAATTTGGTTATCGCTTATGGGATTATGAAAATAAAAAAAAACATTAGGAGTAGAGATGTCATATTCAATGAGAAGGTCATGTACAAAAATCAGTTGCAGGGAAAGAAACAGGAAAAAGAAAAACCATAATACACAGTGCTTGATGAGATCACCGAAAAAGAAATTCCAAAGGTACCAAAAAATCAAAATGTACAACAATAGGATCAACATGTACCTCAAACTCTTGCAAGTGTTGTTAGAAGATCTACCAGGTTAAGTAGACCCCCTTAATGATACTCTCATTCATTGTATTATTTATTGTTGATTGATTTTGGTGAACCGAAATGTTATGAAGAGGCAATGCAGGTAGACATAAAAAATAAGTGGGAGAAAGGCATGAAAGAGGAAATGGATTCCTTGGTAAATAAATAGACTTGGGACTTGGTTCAGTTGCCTACAAGAAAAAGAGCTTTGCAGAATAAATGGGTTTACAAGTTGAAGGAAGAAGATGGAGGAAAAAATGGGACAATGCTAGACTTGTTGTAAAGGGGTTTGCACAAAAGAAAGATACAGTTTTTGATGAAATATTTTCTCCTGTTGTTAAAATGACTTCAATTAGGACTATTTTAATCTTGTGGCAGTAGAAGGTTTGCATTTTGAACAATTAGATATAAAAACAACTTTTCTCCATGGGGATTTAGAGGAAGAGATTTATATGCAACAACCATAGGGGTATGATGTCAAATGGAAGGAGAATTTGGTATGCAGGTTGAAGAAGATCTTGTATGGCCTAAGGAAAACTCAACGACAATGGTATTTGAAGTTTGACAAGTTTATGACAGAACAAGGTTATAATAGATGTCATTCTGATCACTGTGTTTATTTTAAAAGGCTAGAAAATGAAAACTATATTATCTTGCTATTGTATGGAGATGACATGCTTGTTGTAGGGTCTAATATGCAGGGTATAAATGTGCTCAAGAAGAAATTATCTAATTCATTTGCAACGAAGGATTTGGGTGCTACAAAGGAAATACTTGGTATGAGAATAACAAGAGACAAGAAAAATCACAAATTGACTCTCAGGTTGAGTACATAGAGAAGGTGTTGGAGAGGTTTAGAATGCAAAATGCAAAACCAATTACTACACCTTTGGCCGACCATTTCAAATTAACTAAGGAAATGTGTCCCAAGACACATGAGAAGATAGAATACATGTCCAGGGTCCCTTATTCATCAATAGTTGACAACTTGATGTATGCGATAGTTTTCAAAAGACCAGATATTGCACATGCAGTGGGAGTTTTGAGCAGGTATATGAACAATCCAGGTAAAGAACATTGGGAGGCAGTAACGTGGATTCTCAGGTATTTGAGAGGTATTTCTACTCATGCATTATGTTTTGGAGGTTCAGACATTGTTCTGCAGGGATATGCTAATTCATATATGGTAGGTGATAAATATAGAAGGAGGAGCACCACAGGGTATGTTTTTACTATAGCTGGAACATTAGTAAGTTGGATTTCAAAACTGCAAAAGGTTGTTTCACTTTCAACAATAGAGATGTTGCTGCTATAGAGGCTAGTAAAGAGATGATTTGGTTACAGAGGTTTATGGAGGAATTGGGAAAGAAGAAGGAGAATAACAGGTTGTATTGTGACAATGAAAGTTCCATTCATCTTGCAAAGAACCCAACCTTCCATTCAAATAATAAGCATATACAACTCAGGTACCATTTCATACAATCCATCTTGGAATATTAACATTTGAATTTGGAAAAGATACACACTATCCAGAATACTGCAGACATGTTAACTAAGGGAGTAATCAAGGAGAAACTGAGTTCCTGCTAAGTTTCATTTGGTCTTCAAGCATAAATATGAGGATGAAAAATTTTCCAGGTCCAAGAAGGTTCATAACCTAGTAGATACAACATCGATAGAGTTGTTGAGATCGATCTCCAAGTGAGAGATTGTTGGTTGTGGAACCTAATTATCTTCCTGATTCAGAGGTCTTTATTTTTCAGCTGTGTTTACACCCCATGAAGACTTTACACCATGGAATAATGTACGCTCCTCCATGCAGGGAATTGCAGAGGGGGGTTACCACCTTTGCAGGGCCCGGGGGCAAACATGCCCCCGAAGAATTTTTTTCCTTGTAAAGGTATATTGTAATTTCATTGTAAATCTGGACCGTTCATTATAAGGTCGCACATCTGACGGTAGAAGTTATGTTAGGGTTTTTTTCTCTATAAGAAAACCCTCTTTTATGAGGGAAATTTATTGCGGCTATGTATCATTTGTGAATATTGTATTCTAAGAGAAGAGATTGTGAGAGAAAGAAGAGGAAGAGGCTATAGGTTGTATCCCTTCATTTGCTGGATAATAATAAAGGAAGGACCTGAGAATTTCTTTGGTGGACGTAGCCCACACTAGGTGAACCACGTATATCTGTGTCTCTATTGTATTGTGTATATTATGTGTTTTATTTCAACATTTGTTTTATTTTATTGCTTCGTGACCCTATTTTTGTAGCAATGGTGACACACCATGAGTTGGGGGAGAGCTCTCATAATAGAGATGAAGAATTTGATGAAAGGAGGGGGGTGGAAACACCTCCAGATTTGGCCGAAACTATAAGAATCCTCATGGAAAAATGACAAAGTTATAAGGTTGACAATGAAAGACTGATCAAGGAGCAGAAAAAAAAAACTAAAATTAATGCATTCCTACTGCAAAGTCTATCAGATATACAAAGGAAACTTCAACATGGTCCAACTGCCAGTCATGTGGACATGGATCATACTAAGAAAACTTCAAGTCCATTCGAGATACATAAGCATGGTCCTGAAAGTGGCCACATCAGGAGGATCACCTCAAAGAAGGCCCAACATGGAGCCAAGAGATACTCAATGGAAGATTTCTTTGGTGAGGACACTGACAACTCTAGGGAATCTTCCAGTGGCAAAACTAGTTCCCATCCCCAGACGAAAAGAAAGAAGGTGAAACCTTCCAAGAGTCATGACCTTGAAGAATTCAAGAAAGTCAAACCACCCACCTTTGATGGAGAGATTAATAAGGGGGAAGACACAAAAGTTTGGCTTCTCGGCCTGAAAAAGTAATTCAGAGTTCATGACTACTCTAAAAACTTAAAGGCTCGAATAACCATTTTCAACATGAATGAGAAAACTTCCATTTGGTGGGACGACCTTAGGGATGTGAAAGGAATCCATGAGAAATACTTGTCATGGAAACAATTTGAGAAATACTTAAAGAATAAGTATCTGTCAGAGAAGTACTTTGATGGGAAGACCAAGGAGTTCTATGAACTAAGTTGGGAAAACTCACCATAGATGAATATATCAACAAATTCCTTGAGTTGATGAGGTATATGCCCTACATAAATGATGAAAAAGTAAAGATGAAACAATTTATTAGTGGATTACCTCAGTGCTACTGAGACATAGTTGAGTTTGATGAGTCAAAGACTTTAGAAGATACTCTTTGAAAAGAAAGGTATTGCTATGAGCAATTCAAGAATAAGACAAAACCCCATGAATACTGAAAGAAGAAAAGCAATTTGGGATTCAAGAAGAAGGGGTTTAAATCCCCAAGATTTAAGAACCATGGGAAGAGCTCTAGGATGAGTCTTCCTTCCAGAAGTGTGTATCAACAAAAGTTTCCATCTCAGAGTGGACATAAACCATTCATAGAAACTCCAAGTAAGATTTATAATACGAAGAGAGAACCCTTGAAATGTTGGGGTTGTGGAGAGGAACATCTGCCGAGGGAATGTCCGCATAGGAAATAGAGCAATAAGAGGGTCTACAATGTCCAAGAGGATACCATAGTCAATGATGTGGCTAAGAGCATGCCACAAATTTATGCAACCTTGGATAATAGACAAACTGAACACCAAACTTTAGTGGTGGAGATGGAAGGTACAATTTCCAACCATCTTGTTTCCATTTTAATTGACCCTGGTTCTAATTTAAGTTATGTTGTCCCTCAAACTATTGAGAAATGTAAAATGCAACAAGTTAAACATGTTAAATCATGACCGATACAACTAGCCACTAGAACCAAAATAAAAGTAACATAGGTCATACCAGCATGCCAATTCGTTATAAGTGGGTTTCCCAACCAAGTGAACCTAAACATACTTCCTTTAGGATCTTATGACCTATTGATTGGCATGGACTGGTTGGATTCCCACAAAACCAAGTTGGACTATTATAGTAAAACTTTGGAGTGTGAAAATGAAGAAGGAATAAAGCTAACCCTATAAGGGATTCAAAATCCTGTCTCAGTGAGACAAATATCAACCCTCCAAGTAAAGAAATATTGCAGAAAGGGATGTCCCTTGTATGCAATACAAGTACTAAAATTTGTTGAGAATTACAAACCCAACCTAGAGGACCATCCCATATTAAGAGAATATAAATATGTATTCTCAGAAGAGGTGCCAGGTCTACCTCCAAGAAGGAATATTGAATTTTCAATAGAACTTGTACCAGGAGCGGTGCCAATGTCTAGAATGCCCTATAGAATGAGTACACCAGAGCTAGTTGAGCTCAAACTATAGCTGAAGGAGATGTGGGAAAAAGGATACATTCAGCCTAGTGTGTCCCCATGGGGAGTGTTATCCCCTAGCCTAGGGATAACTAAGGATATTATGTCTCGAGGCCCACAGGTTCTAGACATGGAGTACCAAGAGCCACGATCACTTGAGCCTAGCCTTGAAGGGCCCATGTTTCTTCTTCAATGCCTCCATCCTTTTAGCAACAGTAGCATACATCCCATCGGCCTGGTCCTTCAACAGTAGTGGGCCTTTCTCCATGATTTAATGAGTTCGGGTATCATGGTATGTGTCACTCTGATTCTAAAAACATTTTAATATGTGCATTTAATTATTTTTTCTTCATGACGTATGCTTGGAATTTATGCCTTTCCACTTGTCCACATCTGGGGGGAATGAAAGGATGCCATAGCAAGTTGGTTCCCTTAGGATTTGAGTTTCCACTAGGTGGGTTCATGAAAGGTCATCATCCATTCCCACCATACTTATCACTTTTCATCATTTTCCCTCTCATCCATCCCCTGCATTGGTTTAGGCATTGGGTTTTCCAAGCTAGCAAATGGTTGTACCTTACCTTGTGGGAATAAGGGGCTAAAGGCCCAGAGGGTAAAAGTAGCTTGCAAAAGAAAAAATCCATAAGAACAAAACCTTCAGTTGCTTTGACCAGAGATCCCCAAGAAAGCAATAAAAGGCTTCTCAGCAAGAAATGGAGGGACCCATAAAATAATAAAATCAAGACCTAGTTGGAGGATAGGGGGTCTCATCACGAGCCGACCTATTAGGTCCATGGGCATGTAGTGGTATGAAACTACCATTCAACAAGTCACCATGCCAGGGTAGTGGCTCTTGGTGGCATATCCAAGATAAAGGGGGTCTCATCATGAGCCAACCTTCTCATCTCTGTGAAATACTTTTGGGTAACACTGTCACCACTGGTCACCACGCCATGGAAGTTTCCCCCAACTATTCTCTTGAAATACAAATCAATAAGATAAAAAGGTAAAAGGCATTGAATGGGCTTGGAAACATTTGCATCCATGATAAGGTGCAACTCACCCTCTTCAGAGGAACCCACACATAAGCCATACATTTCCCTGTCATCATTGCACCCATTTCTCATACATCCCCATACCACCTCATCCACTTACATGACCTGGATTGGTCTTCACCTGGAAACATCCCACATCCAATGAGAATTATCCCAATAGGACCTCCTGAAACCCTTTCCAAACCCCACTTGTAGAATAGCATAATATATTTGAGCACGTGTCTGGGAAAGGGGGGTTTTATGCATATGTTTAGATAACTTGATTATTAGGTGTGATTGACATTGTTATGATCCCTGTGACTTATGAGCCCATGGAGGGCATACTTTTTGTTTTTGTAGGGCCACACCCGACGAACATGTACACATGGGGAGATGATTAATTCATACCTCCATAGGGATAAAATCCCACCAAATGGATGCTGAGACCCCATCCAGGGGAAGACACATATCAGAGGCTTGCACCGGAGAAAGACAAGGACATTCCACCAGAGACAACATGGCAGGCCCGGAACTAGGGGGGTCTTTCTCTCCCACTATGATGTTGGCCTTGGAAGGCCCATGGCATCACCTCTGTGACCCTTGACATCACCCAACGTTGGATGGACACGATGGAGGCAGTTGTGTGCCAAGTGACACGTGTGGCTTGATCTAGAGGCCTTGGGAGGCCTAACGTTTTTCTCCTGGAGGCCAATGTTTCACCTAGGAGGCCCAACGTCACCCTAGAAGGGCATGCCATCACCTCTCTTTCTTGATTTAGGGTTTAATTTGTCAATTTTGTGTAAAAAATGGATATTTCATGTAAACTGGCCATGTCGTCCTTTTGACCTAATTTTGTAATTGAATGTAAGGCCTACCTTACAAAGCCTTATATAAATAAATACTTTCTAGCTGCAACTTAGTTTAGAATTTTTTTTCATGTTTTTTTTTTATATACTAGGAAAATAAAACAACAACATAATAAAACAAAACTTAATAAAATACATAGAATGCTTACCTCAACTTGTAGATTAGTTGATTTAGTCCATTTTTTTGCTTGTTGATGATCATGCCCAACTGCCCCAAACTGAATATTAACTTCCCATCCAACTAGGAACAACCTCTCTGACTCCCTAGCTCCAGGAATCCTTGTGGTTTCCTGGCCCCCGAGCCCAAAATGCCCAGCAACAACAGTGCCCTATGGATGTTTCCAAAATGCTATGTTCCCCCAATTTTCCCTCCTCCTCCTTCACCTCTTGCATAAATTTTCAATGCCAATGAGACCCCTATCCAAGTCCCCTCCTCTCTTCCTTATCCTCCTCTCTCAAATCCCCCTCATTAATTTCCCAACAACCTTGTCCCCCCATTAATTCCCCAACAACCTTATCCCCCCATTAATTACTTCACCCACCCTTTAATAATAAAATAATAAAAGTCTGATTTAATATATTTTAACAATTAATTAAATTTAAAATAAATAAATAAAAACTATGATAAAAATTAATTGATTTGGGTTGTTACATACACCCACCCTTCAAGAAGCTTCGTCTCGAAGTAGGGTAATTTACAATGCAAAGGTAGCGACACGCGATTCATACATCCACACCAAATGAGCAACATCATCAATTTAAAACACTTACACATACTAGTGTACATGTGCAAGGCATGCATGTGTAGCTAGCACATACAAGACTCATACATGTGTAGCTAGCACCTACAAGACTCATACATGTACTAATGAAAATAATTATCACACCTAAAACAATTCTTGTATGCATCCAATCCAATCAACAAGACCATTCATTTCATAAAAAATAGTAAACTATTTAAAATGTTCACGAAATTCCTCAATTACAATAATTTAGCACAAACAACATTCACTTAGATAATTGTAGTTTATATATATATATATAATTTTTTTTTCTCAAAAAGAGGAAATCAAGAAATTCTTCTATACGGCGAAACCCCACACACTCTCTACTACTTCTAGTCATCCTTCCTCCTTAACTTACTTCCATCTTCCATCTCTATCCTTCCTCTGCTGGACTATCTTGGAGCATCAACTATATTGACCTAACTCCAAATAGAACTTGTAAACGGAAGTGTCAATTCTCTTGACCAAACTTCCCCAACATGAAACTGACAATCATCATCACACATCTAGGGGAGCGTGAGCTAACACCGTCCTCCCATGACTCCAGGTTTCAGAGGATACATGGTGGGAAATGCATCCACCCTCCTAATATAACTAGGGTCAACACCCTACCATGGACTATACAGTGGCATTGTGTTGCTAGGAATTCTATCATTATATATTCAATTTTAGGCAGTCTTGCCACCTGCAAAACCTGCACTTGTCTACATATCATAGCAATGCATTTGAACCAATATAATTTCACATACAAAATTTATACCATACTGTTTCCTGGTCAATGTTCACGACATCAACCTTTTATCATCATTATTTTTTGACTATTCCATAGCCTCTTGACCTGCAGATAGGATATAACACAACTCATACATATCCATGCATTATCATCATGTGAATGCATTTAATCATAATCTCAATCCAGTATCCACGTACCGACAACTTTAAATGTCAAAATTTTCAAGTTATAAATAGATTGCATAATATCCATCATAATTCAAATAGCGTTAAACATTCATAGAATTGACATTCACATAGGTTCATGTATTAAAAGTTCAAGTGTATCATTAATAGTTTTACAGTCAATAGAAAATAAATGGTGATTGGGCCTTAAGTAATTCTAGATATCTAAGTCAAAAGGTGGCATTACATACACCCACCCTTCAAAACAAAACTTCTTCACGAAGTTATGGTCATTCTCAATATAAGGAAAAATTCATGACACAACTTATATGTGTCTTCTATGATAACAAACCTTATTCTATATTGGTCCCATTGTACCTTCACTGATTAAAAACATGTTGAGGCTATTAATATATTTATTACAACTACCCCTATTTAGTAAGCACCTTACCGTGTCTCGGCTCTATTTTATTATCACTTGTAATTTAATTATTGATAAGACACACTTTTTTTTATAGATTTATTATTCCTAAGTTCCATATATGACCCCCGTGTATAAAGTATAGTGTATTTGTTTGTTCACTAGTTAGAACCTTAGCTCATCATCAATTCTCTAGTTAAGTGAATCTTATATTGAGTTTGATATAAACTTCCTTAAGTCATACATGCAATCCCACCTAGGGTATCTTGATAATTATAAACAATCGTTATTGACTTTGATTATCTCTCTAATGTAATTAACTCCCTCATTATAGTATTGTCCTTAGACTATAATTCTCGTTCATGCTCCCACTTACTTTTGTGTGTTATGCTCTAACCTACTTTTATCTTTATTTTTTTATACACATGATCTCAATTGTCTACTACCCTTTGTAACATCATATCATGTTGCATTTCTTACATTTCCACACTTTGCATTACATTGATAACCTTTGTATTATATCATTATTTATTTATTATCTTCATGTTACATCTATTTTTCTCTAACCATCATTTAGTCCATGTTATGTTCTTAATACACTTCATGCATATCCTCTCACTATCTTCAACCACCCTACATGCCAACACCTTATTGCTATATATATCACATTGCATAAACCATGTACTTTTTCCATCTTACCTACTTCTATGTCACTTCACACTCTAATACTTTATACTACTTGTCATTCTTGTATATTTATTTATTTATCATTAATATTATCCCTTAATTTTCCATCATTATTACATACTAACTATCTTTTCATTCTTATATCCTCGTCATCTTTGCCATAATTCACTTTACTTCTATTACCTATTTCTCTATTCTTCTTCTTCTTCTTTTTAACCAATCTCACATTAAGAGCACACTAAGAACGATACCCTATCTCCTATTTTGTATGCACTCTCATTATAACTATTACACCATTCAATCATCTAATCATTGTTACGTTGACCTCACACATATATTATAATTTCACAACCCTACATATAATATATAAACACACTTGTGATATCATTACATGTTAAGCCCTAATGTTGGCTCATTACCCCTTAATTGGGGCATATTAGATTAGTAATGTTATTTTATTTATGTCGGCTTTAGGCAATTAGTTGTAATTTAGATTAGTAATGTTATTTTAATTATGTTGGCTTTAGGCCATTATTTGTAATTATACCTCCTAGTCTCCTATATATACCAAGGAGACATTTTC